>FIZU01031775.1:0-14931 GCA_900064475.1 Pseudococcus longispinus
ACTCAGATTTCAGTACAAAAGAAGATTCGAAAAAAATTGAAAAAATTTCCAGAGACGACCCTTGGTATGGTCCATCATCCCTGCAAGTTTGAAAAAATTTGGTTGGAAATTTCAGAATACAGAAATTTAGAAAGGAAAATCGGCATGTGGGGCGATATGAGGGGTTAGGAGTAAGGTAGGGATCCAAAAATGTTTCCATCGAGTTTTTAGACCATAAGTACCAACTTCCACTAGAAAGTTCGAAAATCCCAGCCAAGGGCCGATTCACCATTCCTACCCGGGTATGCTCTTTAGCTAATATTTTCGAAAGTAAAACAAGCATTTTTTCGATCCAACGATTCGACAATCGTTATGGTATTATTTTTTCCACTTCACCATCGATGATCAGTAATCAGCATAGATTTGAATATTACGTAGCATTAATACGGGCGATATTTCAATCGGAATATAATAAATTTCATCATAAAATCAAACACCAAGGAAGGCAGATAATTCACCGATGAAACTTTTCGCCATCGCCGAATAATATCGTTTCTAAAAGAAATAAAAACAAACTAAAATTGCTCGGTGCGGTCAATGATGCGACGCCGAGCTTATGTAAGGCAGCATAACGCGCATTTGATGGCACTAACTGTTCATTTCGATTGTACGAAGTACTCGTACCTACGTTTAAAAAAGCAAATCGATTTAAGTAAATCAACCAAATACGAGAGAAGTTACCACCTGAAAAATTTAACTTTCCATTACTTCGGTTGGTGTAGTCGTATTATTCACGGTGATTTTCTAATGCAATTGCCCTTATCAGTAAAAAAAAACGATAATAGCGTAAATTGACTGAATCGTATTCCGAAATTAACTCATTGATTGTTATACCAACAGAAGCTGATTGATTTGTAATGTTAACGTTTACATTATCGTGTAATAAACTCACTTGTAATCTTTCGGTTTGCCTATACCGCTGATAGCCTTAGGAGGATGGGTTAACGCGAAGCTTTTAGCGAAATGTCCCAAATGGAGTGATTTAAAGTTGAACACATTACGCATATCTTTCGGATACGATGCGTAGAAACGGACCCATGACACGTATGCTGTAAAAAAAACCAAGGATTTTTAGTCAGTTACCAAACACAATGTTTATTGTCAACCTTTAATCACCGCGACAAATCATCGGTATAAAACAAACCGATTTTCATTTTCATACAAAGAAAAAGTGGCTAATGTGTATTTCCGGGTTTACTTTTCAATTACTATTTCCACGTGATCAGTGGATAAAAACATTTTAGAATAAATTCGATATATGTAACCCCATTGATACGCGTCAGATTGGTAAAAAAGTTGAATAGGACGTAACTGTATCAAGCAGTTCTTTAAACTCAATCCACAGGAAGTAGATTTGCGTTTTCATCGTGATCTATGGGCTATATCTGGATTCAATTTGGTGTAGCATTAAGGAAAATTGGCGTAATGATTTATGGAAATTTATGATTCGAGTATTTGGTTAGAATTGGTGAATATTATCATTAGAAGATTGATAAATTGTTAAAGTACCTTCACAACCAGCGATAAGCAAGGGTTCTTGATCTTGCAGAGCTGTTTCAAATCTCAATTGTAATGTTGTCGCTGCTGATTCCATGGTCCTTTCTTTGGCATCCTTTAAAAAGAAGGAAAAATCATGCATTTTGTGGTTCGAATTCTAAAAAGAGCAAATGATAGAAAAAAATACGTACATCAGCGAAATTTAAATCTGCTAAATTTTGTAGATACGTTTCCATTTTTTGTTCGGTAATTCTAAAAAAAAAAATTAAAATGGATTATTCGAAATCATATTCTATCGTATTTCTTAGAAATATACGTACTCGACTCGATGATCTTGCAGCATGGAAATAAAATTAATTTCATGAGGAGCTAAGAAAATAAGCGAAAATCCTTTCGTACCAACTCTGGCTGTTCGACCGACACGATGAACGTAGTCGCTAGCAGTGATTGGAGCATTATACTGCACGATCCAATCAACTTGAGGTAAATCTAAGCCTCGAGCAGCAACATCCTAAGCATAATTAAGAGAAAAATAGTCAATATCCTTCGCTTGGAAATAATTTAGCCAAAATTTATACGCACAGAACATAATAAAACACCATTTTCGTAAGATCTGAATGATTTAAAAACTTCAGTCCTTTCTACTTGAGTCATTTTACCATGTAATTTATAAAAATTAATATCAGGAAGCACAGTTGAAAATAATTCTGTATGATAATCGACCATAGATTGGGTACCCATGAATACTAATATTTTTCCTTCGTCGGTAGATTTCTAAAAAATTAAAAAAAAATACATTCAAATTGAAATACATTAACATTTAGTTTTTAGAATAGTTCATAATTAGTTCATCGTACCGAACATTTATCCAGTAATATGGAAGTTAAAGTAACTAATCTGAGTTTAGGTGGCACGATGATATAATGCTGTGATAAGGAATCTGGTATGACCAATGCAGCGCTGTTGATTTCTTCTAGATCGGAATTAGTTACGTCGACGATTACAGGATCGTGTAACGATAAACTAGCTAATCTTTCAACCTCCTTGGTAAGAGTAGCTGATAATAAAACTGTTTTACGTTGCTGTTCTATTTGACCATCCAAGATTTCTAATAAACTAAGAATAAAACCACAATTAATTCAATGTAACACGGAAATATTGAAATTATATTCATGTGATTAAATAAAATACCTGATCATGTCTTTTTCGTAGCCCAATTCCAGCATTCGATCGGCTTCATCGATAACAAGCCATTGTAAAAATTGAAATGAAACACATTTGGTATTTTTTGCATGATCTAGTAATCGTCCAGGTGTTCCTATCAATATTGTTATTCCTCTTCGTAATCTAGCTTTCTCAGATTTACGCTTTTCGCCACCAATCAACAGTCCAGGAACGAGCCACGTAAATGGCTATAAAAATAAATCGTAAATGAGTGTTTTGAATTTTAAAATTGATAGTAAAAACTCATCGATACTAACTTTGACCAATTTCACGAACCATTCGTACGTTTGTATAGCTAATTCACGAGTTGGTAATACGATCATTACTTTCATGCCATCTTTTCTAGTCAATTTTGGTCGAATATTATGTAACTTTTCAATTATAGGAATAGCATAAGCTAAAGTTTTTCCACTGCCGGTTTGAGAACGAATTAATGCGTCGCGATCGGATTGCAGTACGGGAATGGTATGCTCTTGAATTGCAGTCACTTTGGTTATATTTAAAGTTTGCTCTAAATTGGCTACCTGTAAAATTGATCTCAGATTAATATGAAGATTGCAGAGTACTTGATTGAGATTACAAAATATATGATTACCATGTGAGGATGCAATTCTTTATAATCGCTGTATAATTTTTCAGAAAATAAAGGTTCTTTAATAGGTACTACGTCTTGTCTAAAACTGAACACTGGCAATTCAGGATTTCTTCGAAATAAAGATGGTTTGTATGATTTACCATCTTGATCTGATTTAGATTTTGCAGCTTTATGTTTAGGTTTTGAGTTAAAACCATCGTTCTGAAAAGTAAAATGTGTTCAGGTTGTAATGAATGCAGAAACTAGATGGAAATAAGACCCTAATTATTTATAAATTATATGAATATGAAAATTACTTCGATGGATGAGTTGTGTTCGGGTTCTTTTGACAGATTATTATCAAAACCGCTATCGAATTCCGAAGCAAACATTTTAATATTAAAGGTGTTGCAAATTAGTGAATCTATAATTCAAATTCAGGTACATTAAATACAAATCCAGTTCGATAAATAAATTTATTTTTGTGAAAATTAGCGAAAACGCATTATTTTTAATAAAAAACACATGACAGGAAATAAAATTAATTTTTGGGATTTCAAGCATGCGATTTCTAATGAATTTGATACCATGAGTCAAATTTGGCAACGTGTCGTCACGTTTTAAGCGTTGATTTGACAACCTTTTAGGGAAAAAAACGAACCTCTAAATCGCACTCCTATTTTTTTTCGTCATATTGCTCATTTCTCATTTTCGTCATTCTCGTGTTGAAATTTTTTTCATTCATAAATTTCATAATTTTGGCTGGTTTTCACGCAAACGAAGCGTTACCCAAGAAAATTTGTAATACCCAAAATTACAGTGGAGAATATTTCCTCTCGAACATGTCCCATAAAATTTTCGATACGATCAATAGTTTTCGTGTAATTTTCGGAAAATTGTTTTCGCGAATTGGTGAATTTTTTAATTTTTCCATTTTTCACGCGAACGAAGCGTTACCCAGAAAAATTTGTAATAACTAAAATTGTAGAAGAAAAAATTTCCCTTCATTTACATCCCATCAAATTTTCTATACGATCAATACTTTTTGAGTTATTTTTAGAAAACCGTTTTCTAGAATTGGCGAATTTTCACATTTTTTAATTTTTTCTACCGAACGAACTGTTACTCAGGAAAATTCATAATAACCAAAATTGTGGAGGAGAAAATTTCTCATCTTTCAGTATCGTCAGAATTTTGATACAATCGATAGTTTTCGACTTTTTTTGTGTGCTAAATCATCTCCTCCTCGTCATGAGAATCATAAGGAAAATAAGAAATGAGCAATATGACGAAAAAAAATAGGGGTGCGAATTAGAGCTTTGTGGAAAAAAATCAACAAACCAAAAATCACGTGCTTGATAACTAAAAATTGAAAATTTTTACAGTTTTTGAAAGATTTTTACGATTTCTCATAATATTTTACAGTGTAAATTTTAAAAAGTTCTTTTATATATTATTCAATTAAAAATGGGACGAAAACTGAAGTACCATGAACAAAAACTCTTGAAAAACGTCAATATCTATTCGTGGAAAATTGATAACAAATCATACGATTTTCGAGCTATAAAAAAATACGTTTTAAAAAATAGAGAAGAATATACCACGTAATGTATTATTTACCTTTATTCGATATATTAAGAATAGAATTTCTGAGTTAACCATTTCGTGTTTCCAGATATAACAAACTTTCCAGAGAAATTCGACTCGTCGCGAAAAAAATTTCTGAATTAGATGCCACAAATCCATTCAGAAATGAATGCAGTGCTCGATTATTAAAAAAATTGTACGTATGGGAATTCAGATTTAAAATATCTTCATATTTGTTTGATGGCTAAATGAGAGTCCTTTTTTTTTAGATATGATATGGGATTAATAACTAGAATATCCAATTTAGAGGAAGTAGATCGTATAACTGCTAGCACATTTTGTCGTCGACGACTTCCTGTCATAATGGTAACTCAAAAAATGGCTGAAACTATTCAAACCGCTTCACAATTTGTTGAACAAGGTCACGTCAGAGTTGGTACTGAATTGATCAAAGATCCGGCATTTTTTATCACTAGGTAATAATCGATTTTTCATCACATTATTACAACTATGCTGGGTTAACTCTTTAATGAAATGATTTTCAGAAACATGGAAGATTTTATTACTTGGGTTAATACTTCCGCTATCAAACGACATGTTATGGAATATAATAATCAAGTAAGATATTCACTCATAATTTTCGTGATCTTAAAATAAATATTTGATTATTAAATCAACGAATATTTTTTCGCAGAGGGATGATTTTGAAATGATGTAACTGAAATTAATCGTATTCAAAAGCTGCGACTTGAAGTTCATATATCCCGAGGCTGTGAAATCAAAGACCCACTGGACGTGAATTTATCTGGAGTTTCATAATGATTAAAAATGAATTATTTTAATAATTCTATTTTCATTATTAATATTTATTCGAAGATGTAGATTACATTTTTTGTATTTCATATTTGTTTTGTCTGAAAAATAACAACGAATATGCAATATACGTGTTCTCTTTTTCAGCGTATGGTTTGGCTTTGAAAATGAGACAAGTTCGTGGTTATTCTCTACATTTGTTTGAAATGAATCTTAATGTATTTTTGAAAATCTATGAACTAACCAAATGGAATGGTGATTTATAATCAAAACAATCCAGCAGACTGCATGGCCTTTGTTGTACATACATGTTTATACGTTACAAATCATTTTACATCATGGGCGAGACTTTATTATGTCCTTCCAGTAAAACTTTTTAAGGTACAGCTGGAAATTTCGAACTAAATAATATTTGACCATGACATAACGTCGCCATATTTTCAATAAGAAAAGGTACACAATAAAAGGGCTATTGTTTACTTCAACAAAACACTCAACACGGTGGCCAAATAGGCACCCTAACAGAACAATGTGAATAATAAGATAGCAACTAAATTACGCATTTATAAACAATACAACGATTCAAAGAATAAAACTCTGAAATTCAACGTCTGCCAGTATGAGTTGTCTGTTTATCTCATGCAATTTTTACGGAAGTGTAACCCATAGATAAAAATATATATCGACGTATATATGAGCAACAGTTCTGTTTAAAAATGATACGAAATAAAGAGATAACTAATACTGGCAATTTTTCTATAAATCAGTATAATACTGTTACACCAAGTAAGCTTAGGAAATGGAAAACATGTAAATATGCATTTACTAAAAAAATTATAGGAACCCTGAAAAAAAAAAGAAACTTGAACTTTTTTCATATAAAATCTTAGACAGCAGTTCAATTATTGCGATACATAAAAAACTTGGAAATGTCTTGCTTCGATTTTGTAATGATATCGCTGAAACAAATTCAAAATCCCCATTATGTTTAAATTTAAATGAACAACTGAAAAATTAAACTAATAAATAATTTTATATACTTCATAGATTTCACTTGATTCAACAAATTAGACATTTTTTCTTGGTCGTCTTTCAACATAGCCAGCCAATCGTTCGCTAAAGCCTTCGGTCTATTTCTATGACTGATAATATTTTTACCATTAACCTTATCCTGATTTTTATCCTTTGGTCCATTTTTATGACTGATTATAGTTATATCATTATCCAGATTTTTCGTCAATAAAATATCTGTAACAGAATTAGTTCTACTTTAGAAATGAATTTTCAAGCTGAAAAAATTATTAAAGTTTATAATATCAAGTTACCAACCTGGTTGATTTATTTTTTCAGCAACTTTCGGCTTAGGTTTTAAATTTGAACTATTACAGCTGTAAAATGTACTCGGAGCTATATTTTTTCTACGTTCAATATCAAAATCATAATCCATATCGGTATTAATTTCATTGAAAGTTTTCCAATTATCGTCTTCTCCAGTTTGAATTCCTTGATGGTTTTCACTGCATTCTGCAATATTAAATCCATCTCTTTCGTTGATAGGATTAAAATCGTTATTTCGAGAGCTTAAATAATTAAGATAATCGGGATTTTGAAATTCCGATACTGGAAAATCTAATTTATTGACATCTCTGTTTCGATTCTGATGCGAATAAAATAACTGATCGTCGTCCGAAGATAATATTTCGTCGTTGACGTTGGGAAACTCGTCGCATTTCTTCGTTTCTTCTAAATTTTTACCCGCGTAACAATTCGATAAATTTTTTTTCACAGAGTTGAAAAATTCAGTAATATTAGTTTGATTTAGAATTTGTATGCCCGAAGTTTTAGATACATCGGATTCGTCGTCGTTTTGCTCCAAATCATCGAGAGGTTTCGGTTTTTTGGGATTTTTCTTTTTCTTGATTGTAGGAATCTTTGGATTCTTTTGAATGGTTTTTACATCTAATGAAGAGTTTTTTGATTCTGTAATGAAATATTTCATTTGGTTGGTGGAAATTGGGAAAATTATGGTTCAAAGTCTACGATATCGTTAGTTGTGAATGTTTTGATTTTCGATATTCGGAAAAGTTAGCATACGTTGGGCTTATACTCACGCTTTTTCTTTTTTTTCACATTTTGAATTTCATTTATCAACTTTTGAAATGATTTTGGAATGTCGTTTATACGTTTCGTTTCAAACTGAGAAGCGTGATCTGTCAACATCTTGAAATATGGAAGATGAACCTGTAAATAGATCCGATTTAAACCTAAATATTTTATTTATCTACGTATAAGCAAATGATTTCAGCTAACTGATTGCTTTAATCAAAATTATGTACCTAGTACCTACGTAAGTGTAAAATATGCAATTATTTCATAGACAGCTGCAATGGGTACTCAATTTTGTGTTTGTATTTCGCACTTGGTCAAACAAGAAATCGCAATTCGATTTGAGTCAAGTCGTGTCTGCCGTCTGCCAAATACATAGGTATATTTATTTGAAATTTTCTAAACATTACGTATGCTAAACGAAATAACTTACTTAGAAATATTTCGCAGAATTAGAAATACAGATACATTTGCACATCTGGACCTAAATCGTAATAAAAGCATAAATCAAGTATCAACTTGTAAACAGCTTCGTCTTTTCCTTTTAGGTGCAGTCTGCCTCTATTGTTTAAATAATAAAAAAAAGGGCGACTGGCTTCTTAGAAAATAATGTACTTTACAACCCCAAGTGGTTTAAAAAATCCACAACGGCGCGCCAGTCAGGTAACAGGAACCAGTTCCTTCCGGAAAACTTGCAATATAAGGGTAGTGGGCAGTAACTGGCCACCCTACCCCTACCACTTTCGAGCGCTAGCGCATCTGACCTCCGTTTTGTTTACATATCTCTCATCGCAGTACGATCATAGACGCTCAAGTAGCTAGTTGATTATCAAAGTTAAATTGTCATGAAAAATTTCATGTTGTGTTAAAAATTATTGTGTTGTATAAAATTTATTAGTTTTTAAATTTGTGTATGTTTTAATTTTTATCGATAAATTGTTCGTGATTTTTTTAAAATAAATTATTGTGTTGACATAAATCGTGAGTACTTTTTAGAAATTTATTGGCCATACAATTCTCCGGTTCGTTAATCGTTTTGGTAACGTGCTAACGTACTATATTTTTATTACAGTTTGTCTACTTTCATAATGGAAAAAAATAATTTTTCCTACAACGGTTTGATTACTCCTGATCAAACTTTCGACTATTGTAATGGCGATAGAAGTTCAACCGTGTTATCAGCAACGCGGAATTATACCCATGGTGTACGAAATTATACCAAACACAACTTCGACTCGTCTATTTCAAATTCATCATCTCCGATTGATGGAAGCAGTAGAAACAGCAGCCTCCGATCACCTAGATTATTATTTTCCGAGGATGAAGAGGAAGAACTCAGTATCTCGTTGAAGGAATACTACGATAAGGATCTCAGTGCGTTGTTGAAAACTAGTTTCGAATCGAAGAAATATTGTTTCGATGTTCGTGGTGCTAAATTACCATCTCCCGATACATTATTTATCGAAGAAAAGTGGCATGTAAGTATAGTTCCAAAGTATTTCCATTTTGTGCGACTATTTTCTACGTGCCGATTATCTAATTATTTTTTATTCGCGCAGAATGAAAAATTGCCCGAATTGCAGAGTATTAAGCACGATTTAAATGCGGTTAAATCGAAGCTAAACGAGTACGAATTGACGCAATGGCATAAACATACCAGATCCATGAATCCTGCCGATAAAGTTATGAGACATTTGCGACGTGATGTTAAAGTAGAATTCTTAACTCAGGTGAATACCTTTCCAATTCCGCGTTTTTACAATTTTATTAAAATATTCGCGACATTTTCTTATCATTATTTTATTTCAACAGGCATGGTGTAAATTTTACGAATTGATAAGCAAATACAAGTTGATTCCAAGCGAAGCTCGTTCCGAAAACGAATTTTTTTCGTTTCATTTGTGCGAAGCTCCCGGTGCTTTTGTGGCCTCGTTGAATCATTATTTGAAACTCAACCATCCTAATTTACACGTAAGTCCTCGTTTCCAAATGTATTTTTAATTGTTTCAAATTCCTCGACTGATTAGATTTTATGTTCTATAGTGGTTCTGGAAAGCCAATTCGTTGAATCCGTATTACGAAGGAAATAATTTATCGGAGATGATCAACGACGATAGATTTATGCTACAGACCATCGACAGCTGGGATTTTGGTCCTGATATGACCGGAGATATTACGCATCCTGATTATCCGAGGTACTTACGGTCGCAATTTGGTACCGATCTTCCACATTTGGTTACCGCTGATGGTAGTTTCGATTGCCAAGATAAACCAGAAGAGCAGGAAAGTTCCGTTTCGTGGCTCCACCTGAAAGAAACTTTGAACGCTTTGAATATTTTGAGAAAAAGTAAATACCGTTCCTAAGTGTGAATTGAATCTTCGAATCTAGAATAATTTCACGTAAATCTAATACGACGTTGTTTATTTTCAGATGGAAATTTCATCATAAAAATGTTCACTTTTTTCGAATGCGATACCGTGTGTTTACTGAATTTATTAGCTGCCTCGTTTCAAGAAATCAAAGTCGAAAAGCCAGCTACCAGTAAAGAAGGCAATTCTGAAGTATACGTAGTTTGTCAACGATTCAAAGGACGAGATGCGATTCAACCATGTCTCGATCGATTATTACAAATTGGTAAGTGATAATTCCAATTGACGCAGATCGAATAATTATATCAAATATTATTGTATTCTTGACAAATATTTATGATTTTTCGCAGATTTTGAAACGTACCAGAAATTTTCTATGTTTCCATACGTCACATGCAATAGAATATTCTATCGTGAAATTACCAAATGCGCCGAACTCTTCTCATCCTTTCAAACAAATGTTATCGAACGTAACATCAGAGTATACAATGATAATCCGAATGATCTGAATCTTCGAAAACATTGTGATTTTCTTCAAGAGAAATTCGTTCAGCATTATATCAAGAAATATAAACTTCAGCCGATCAGTTTACGAGATAATATCGTCAAGCTACCTAAACTCAAATATCAGGTAATTTATCGTTTCCGAAGCAGTATTATTACATGTTTTATTACATTTTGAAATTTTTAAACTAATTTTAATTTTATTTATTCAGATCGAAAGAAAACCTCCGCAAGTAATAGAAAGCAGAGATCGTACACAAGGTTCCCACAACGAACGTCTTCACAGATCTAGTCTCGAAGCTGACGATTTGCTCGAAAAAATCACCGAAGAATTGAGAGATAATCTCTGCAGTAATTTACAAGTCGCGATGCAGTTACCTAGGGTAAATTATTGTTTCGTTGTGAAAATCAACCAACGATTTATTTTTTTAAACGTAAAAATTACATTGTTTATTTTATTTACAGGGGTGCGAAGTTCCTGTCGAAGCATTTGATATCAATTGTGGAAAACCAATAGATGTAGTACGCAGTAGTCAATTTTGTCACGGTCGATTCATGAGGATACGAAATGAAATGATGAAAGTTTACGGACCTCGTAAATACAAGTAAGAATTCGTTACCATTTTCAGCTCTTTCGATTACATCTTTATCGATGATTTCTATTTCTAATTCTAATTTTTTTTTCAGTATTGCTAGTACGCATTTTGTGGACAAACCAGAAGACGATTTTCGTAATTACTGTGATTTTACGAGTTTATATATCAAGACTGATAATAATTCAGCTCAACGAGCATGCTTCCAAATGATTTGTTGCAAATTGAACAATCTTCGAGAAGGAGAATACCTCAAGTTGATCGGATTTCCGTTATTTACGCAGTTCAACATCAACGTCTTATGTATCCTGAGACAAATATTTAAAGAGGTATGTATCGTTCTGGTGAGAATTTAATATTAATATTTAAAATCAATTTGTTATTAATACGATTGAATTTTTTTAGGTGATCTTTAACGCTCCTAATACCTTAATCTTAATCAACCTGGAAAGTGATAAATTGAACTTATGGAGAGATAAGTTAGCTCAAGTTGAAAACGTTTATACCTCAAAGCGTGCCGTTGTATCATTCTTACCCGTTGGATACATTACTGGTAAATATCGTTCCTAGGATATAAAATTAGCATAAATTGTGATCTTTTATTAATAAATTTTTTTTATTCGCAGGTTCCAATAATAGTTTCTACAAATGGTTAGTTGACGCCAATAATTCTCGTTTGTTCCATGAGATAAATCGTGTGATATATATTCGCCCACAAGCGTGATCGGATAAGGCTGATTTTATAGTCTTCGTCGTAATTTACCTATTTATTTTTATATCAATACGATTTGTTGTTTTTTTTTATTTTGTTTTTCGGATAATGTTGACTTTGTTTTTATTTTTTTATACTTACATATGTACTATGTATTTATTTTCATTTTAATACATGCATGTTTTACCATACCTTAAATTCTGAGTTATTATTTATTCGTTTGATATGAAGTAGGTATTATTAATGTGATAAAATTGGTAAAATTTTTCAAGTTTGACTTGAAATGTATGGTAATGGTAAATTATTTTCAAGTAAGTCGTTCATTTTGCTGGACAAAACTTTGGTTTTATACTCGTCCTATGCGGATCCTCGGGGACATCCAAGGAACATTTTAAGCCATGTTATTCAAAATCAAAGTTGGCAGGACTATCAATATGGCGGCCATTTTGATTGACAGGTCAGTTGAAATTTCATATTTTGAGGTATAACTCTGAAACGAAGGGCTTTACGATAAAATTTATAATGATAAAAAATATTGTACGTAAAATTTAGGTTCTTTTTTGTCATTACAATATATGCGTGAAACGGTCGCGTTCGCGAGTTGCACGCACATGAAGTTATAAAAATATCTCTCCAACTTAAAACTAATCTCAGAATTTTTTCAAATTTTTTGAACAAAATTAAACCTGCGCCCACGAGCTTCAAAGTTTAACATGGGATTCGTAAATAAGGATTTTACGTTGAACACTTTATTTCTGAAAAACACCGTTTTGAAATAAACTCTCAGTATATCGTAGCTGAATATATTAAAAGTAGATAAAATTTCAAATATTTTCACGCAAAAAAAAAATTTTACAAATTGAAAATTGAATTTTTGGTAGGGGTTCGAAAAATATGGAATTTTTAAGATGATATGGTTTATTTTTTCCAAAAGTAGAATGCTCTTTTTTTTAACATTTTCCATTATTTTATTCATTTTATTCATCCAAACTCCAAAATTGAATTTTTGGCAAGGGTTCGAAAAATGTGGGATTTTCCAAAGTAATGTATTTTTCAAAATTTATTAACATTAATTTTTTAAATCATTTTTTTCATACTTTCTTGTTAAAAAAAACAAATTAAAAATTTATTTTGGCAGGGGTGCGAAAAATACAGAATTTTTTGAATTTTATTTTGCTTTTCACTGCGTACAAGAACATCGAAAAATTATTTGCCCCGATTGCTCGAAAAAAATGTTGAACAATGAGCATTGAAATTCGGATTGTTTAAAAGAAATATTGAAAAATTAACTATCGACAAGTTTCTAAAAAATCAACTTGTGAAATTCCGTATTTTTCGCACCCCTGCCAAAATCAAGTTTTAATTTGAATTTTTTATTTAAACAAGAAAGTGTGAAAAAAAAAGATTAGGGCATAATCCACAATTTCTCCCTTTTCTCCCCGATGGAGGGAAATTTTTATTTACTAACAATTTTTTAGGATATATTCCACTTTTCCCCCTTTTTGAGGGAAAAAGCCAAAAAGGGAATTAGGACATAATCCTCTAGGACATAGTGAAACAAATCGAAAACTTGGAAGGACCTTTGAGGAGTGGGTTTAATTTTGAGCCATCCTGTAAAAATTCATAAAGAGCATAGCTCGGTTTTAAAAAAAATTTTAATTTTTGTTTAGTTTTGTTTAACGAAAACGTACGTCGTTTTCTGTTTTCGTTTTTTTACCGTTTTTGTATTTTTGGGTTCTCGTTTGTTTTTTTACGTTTTTCCTCCTTTTGATGAGTAATGAACGATGCAAAATCAAATTTTCAATTTATTTTAAAGATTAAAAATGTCAAAAAAATTTAATTTAAAGCATTAAAATCGCTCAATACAACGAATTTATGCACCTTTTCTAGATTTAGTCTGCCTCAACAGTATGTTGATTATAAAATGGCATTTTTCACAGATTTTTAGCAGTAAAGCAACAAAAAAAGAAAAAAGAAAAAATTGTTTCTTTTGGTTTATAATTTTAACCTAAAATTAACGTTTTTTTGGTTTTTGTTTTTGTCTTTGAAAAATTTCTCAAATCTCACCCCTAATCCCTTTCATCTAAATTTCTATTTTGACTATTTTCAGCCAAATTTGAAATTTTTCAAACTTACAGGGGAAGTAGACAGCATTGAGAGTAATTAATGACATTTTTTAAAAAATCGAACACTTTTCCAAAGTCAAATGGACATTTTAAGCTTTCTAACAACCATTTTGGTAACCTTTTTCAGAGATGCAATTCTAAAAAAAATTATTGCCCATGTAGTTTAGATGTAATACTTCATATTTTTTCAGAATTTCATGTCACCTTAAAAAATTGGAAAAAAATAATTTTTTAATTTGGCCATTTTCTCTTCTTAGGTCAATGGGTCACATCTGATCGAAAAAAATCTTCTTATAATGTATTATCAATCTTTACATTTAAACTAAATTGAACCGTCCGTTCATTTCTTTCATTTTCTCCAATTTTATTTTAAAATACCCAAAATATGCCATTTTGAGAATCCATAATCTCCTTCGGATGTCTGGACTATGCAATTTCAGCAAAATCGAATTGAATCTTTTTCAACTCATTTTTACTGGATATTTTTTTTACGGAGAAATTTCCTATAATTTTCATACTACCCACAAAATTTGAAAACATAGGATATGCTTTTGCTGTTTATTTTATTTCCAAATCATTTCTATGCATCAACCTACCCACTTTTTTTTCTAATTCAAATTTCAAAAAAGTTTTTGTCTGACAAAGTCTAAAAATCGGCATTATTTCAATAATTTTTTACTTTCAAAAAGTCTGAAATTTTTTTCAAATTCGAAAAAGTCTGACAAAATATTTAAAATTTAATTTTCAAAATTCAAAAAGTCCAAATTGTTTGTCTAACAAAATGCC
>FIZU01031776.1:0-12084 GCA_900064475.1 Pseudococcus longispinus
AATTGACGATACGAAAAAAAGTTTCAAACAAAAGTTGTAGAACGTTGAAAATCAGTCATGTTTCATTCTATAATTTTTTTTCTATCTTGAGGTGGAGAAGAGCTGTTCTTCTGAGAATGAAAAAATTCTGCCCATTTAAGCAAAAATTGACCATTTTACTCTGAGCAAATTCGACAATACCGAGAATTCCCTACTTCCTATTTGGAAACTAACTTCGATTTCGGGTTCGGGAGGTTCGAATTATAACGAAGACATATTTTTTGCCCCAGTTGATCACCATAACAGGACCAAAAAAATGAAAAATTATGATTTCAACCTTTTTTTTACAAAAATCAATCACTTTGTGCGACACAAATTTCACGATTGTGTCACTTCTCTACTTTTAATCAGGAAATTAATGGCAGATTCGAGTTCAGGAAGGTCAAATCATATGAAAATGATACCAAACATACCCCTTCCCCTTTCTGTACTAAAATGGGAGCCTTTCCACCCCTAAAACCATCTCCTTTTCGTCTCCTATGGACAATTTTTGATAACTTTCTTCCCTAAAATTTTCTTTGGTTCAGACTAAAAGAAAAATGAAACATCAACTCGTGTTCAAAAAATAAAGTACAGCAGTTTTTTCGGTGCCAACCACATGGAATATCTTTTACGTGAATTTTTATCTCGAAACCGATAAAAATCCAGGCCACTTCGACATCTGCCAAAAAACACGATCCCTTAATTGAGAAATTCATCCGACAAACACCACCATATACGTTCGCACCGCATCCTACTCCCGTGCCCAAGTTCACATGCGACAAAGATCAACAAGTATCACGCCGCGAGAAACTTTCATAATTGAAGACTTCCGCGTAAAGTGTGAAAGTTTGGCGAGATTTTTTCCCTCCTCCACATCACTGCCATACATATTCTTGCGTACAATACCGCGATAAAATTTTCCTCCCTTGAACTGCACACGACCTTCCCATCAAGACACGTCTATAACGTAGCGAAGCAAAAAAATTCTATTTTTTCCCATCGTCGTTTCATAATCAAACTTTTATTCGCGTACGAACTGAAAAAAAAAAACGTGGGTTACTCTCAATTCTTTTCCTTCTACCTCACCCCGTCATCCCCTCCGGCTAGGCTGATTCGTGTACAGGTACGTATACCGGCGGCGTGAACCTCGCACACATAGACAGACACACAGACGAAGAAACGAGAGAAAAAACCGAATACGTATATAGCGAATTTTTAACGCTTCCATGAAATATGTCTGTATGCTGTCAAAAGTTAATGCCATTCCATGATTTTATTCCACGTTAAAAGTCGGTTTACGTGAGCCACCCTCTCTTCCCAGCACTCGTTCTACATATTACATACGTACGTATGTATTTCGTGCATTACTCGAACCGATGCCTAGCTCTATGTGCGTGTTGTTCGGTACTTGTTTTTCTTCTTCTCTGTATTTCTCCTTTTTTTTAACATATATTTTTTCGTTTCGTTTTTCTTTTTTTACATTTTTTTTTTTTTTTTTACTTCAACTTACCTCAACTTCTACTTTTTATTATTTTTTTCCTCCTCTCGCTCGCTCTTTCTACTTATATTCCTTCTTCTTTATTTCAAATGTAATAGTTTTTTGATACGAGGTAAATGAAGGCGTGGTCCAGTATGCATATAAATTGATCAATTACTCCGTTCTATATGCCTGTCTCTGTATATATACGTATGTGTGCACGCCTCGACTAACGCCTCACCTCACCCATACCTTACTTTACTTTACCATCTACCCATATATCGTGTATACACATTACGACTGTGCTCGCGAGACGATTCCTACACGTCATGTAAAGTAATACCAACCACTACTACCTATACAAATACATCCAAACGTAAGAAAAATTATAATATATAAGCACGTGTATGACCCCTCTTTATTTTCGGATAATATGTATAATAATAATAATAAAATATATACGAGTATATCTGACGACTCTGTATGCTGTATACGAGTGTATAGCTGTAGGTACTTTCACTTTAACGCATTATGCGATCCATTATAGATTTTTTTTTCTACCTTCTTCTTCTTCTGTCGACTTGTAATATTATAGTATGATACCGGTTATCAATTTAGATCCTTTTTTTATGTCACTTCTGAGCGCGTTTATCCATTAAACGTGCATCTATTTATCATCAGAACAGGTAGATAAGATACTGTATTTACTAAGTATTTGAAAGTCGCGAGAAATGGCGAAAATTCCGATTCGAGATAGCGCTGGTTCGCTATTTATACGGGCAAAGGTCGAAAGTCGAAAATTACTCAAAATTTAAGACCATCGACCTTGAAAATTATAACGACGAATACTAAATAGCGTTCAAAGTTATACGAAAAAAGTTGAAAAAATTGATCAATTTCACGAAAATTATTTTAAAAACGATATAATAAGCCCCCCTACCCCGGACCCACCTGATTATTTCCATTTCCATACTATCCATGGAAGTAGCACAATGTAATCATGTTTCGTGAAATACCTAAAAGTCAAATTTTGAAACAATCTAAATTTTTTCAAGTTTAAAAGTCAACTGACAGTTGACGAAATTTTTCAAAATCGAAAAAGTCAGAATTTCTGAAATTTTTTATGATCAAAAAATCGTTTAAAATCTGAAAAAATTTTCAAATCCAGAAAATCTAGTCAGCGTGATCTCTAAAATTTTCCAAGCCTAAAAAGTCTGAAGTGTTTGCTTAAAAAAAAGTCTAAAAATCAGCACGATCTCAGAAATTTTTCAAGTCCAAAAAGTGAATAGAAATTTGAAAATTTTTTTAAAGTCCAAAAAAGTTTGACAAAATGTCTAAAAGTCAGCAAGCTCAAAAAATGCTCACAAAATGTCTAAAAGTCGGCGTTAGGTAACAAGCTGTCTGACAATATTCTGTTTTGAACTTTTCTCGAAATTTTTTGAGTACACAGAGTTGAAATTTTCCAAGTTCAAAAAAGTCTGAAAATATGCCTGAAGTGAAAGTCAGTGTAATCTCTGAAATTTTCCAATTCGAAAAAGTCTACCTGACAAAGTGACGGAAAGTTAACGTAATTTTTCAAATTTTCCAAGTTCGAAAAGTCTAAATTGTTTTTCTGACAAAATGTGTAAAAATCAGTATCATCTCTAAAAATTTCAAACTTCATAAAATTGTTTGAAATTTGAAAAAACTTTCAGGTCTAGAGAGTCTAAAATAGTCTGACGAAATGTCTAACAATTAGCATCATCTCTGAAATTTTCAACTCCTAAGCCAGTGGAAATCTGAAAACTTTTCCAAGTCCAAAAAAGTCTGACAAAATGTCTAAAAGTCAGCGAGAAGGAATTCCGTGCCTTTTTTCGCAGATTTGGTGATCGCAAAAGCATATCATATGCTAAAATTGTGTAGAACATCAACAAATATCTTGGAAGATGAAAAAATTGGGTAAAAATGACACAAAAGTGGATAAAATATGGTTCAAGTTTCCAAAATATCGCAAAAAAATGTGTAATCCTAAGAAAATTGGCTTTTGAAAAATGTAAAAAGTCCATGAAAATTGTAGAAGATGCAAAAAAGTAAGTACTTGATAAACTCACGTGAAAATCATTCCAAAAAACAAGATAAAACAGCAATTTCATCAGAAACTGTTAAAAGTGCATAAAAAGTTGTGAATTTTTACGAAAGTCTTAAAAAAGAGACATTAAAAATATCAAATATCAATTTTGGAAAAAATAATCATAGGTAGTCAAAATTCATAAAATAACAAAAAAATTCCTCAAAGTCGCTTTAAGTTCACTAAAAGGGGAGAAAAATTGTTAATTATTGCAAAAATCAAGAAAAAAAAGATAAAAATGTAAAAATATGATTGGATAAAAATGTAAAAATATGATTGGACTCGTGCATTAAAAAAAAATAAATAAAAATACTGCAAATGTTGATTAAAATATCTCAAAAGTTATTCGAAAATCCAGGAAAATTCTAAAAATTTGCTCAAAAATTGTGCAGAAATATAGAAAAAGTTGACGAAACATCAAAAAAATTGCTGTACGACATATTTCAAAATTTTATTCAGATGAGAGAAAAATTGTAAAATTTTAATGAAAATCGTTTCAATAGGTAGTCAAACGAAAAAATTATGGTAACTTCATACTTCATAGAAATTGTTTCAAAAATCGGTCAAATATCAAAAAATTTCAGCTCTTTTGGTATTTTCACAAATTTTTACTGCATTTTCAAAGAATTTTCGAACCAATTTTAGAGATTTTTGCAAGATTTTGAACCATGTTGAAGGCAATTTAAACAATTTTTTTGCTACTTTCCACAATTTTTACAATATTTTCAACAATTTTGGTATTTTTCCCATGATTTTACCTCTTTTTGAACCATTTTAGTAGTATTTCCGATTATTTGCAGTGTTTCAAACGCGAGATTGTGACGTAATCGTTGAATTTTCATAGAAATCATAAAAAAATTATAAAAGAATACTTATTAATTTCTTTTTTAAATAACATAGAAATCAATTTTTTAAAAATGTGAGAAAATTCGTTGAATTTTTGTAAAAATAGGCTAAAATAAATTGTTCAACACGCCACAACAATTTTTAAAATCACACGGAAATTAATTTTAAAATGTACTCCAAGTTGATGAAATACAAAAAAAATTACTCGGAATATTGTGAAAATTGATTAAAATACACGAAAACTTCTGAAATTGCGAAAAATAACCTAAATTCGAACTGTTTTCAAAATTGGTGAAACTTGAAGTATCAAAAAATTGAATTTTTTTACATTTTTACAACTTTTAAAATAATTTTCGAAACAATTTCAAAACTTTACTCGATATACTTTAAACAATTCTGCTATTTCTTTCATAAATTTTAACCCCATTCAACAATTTTGTCAACATTTCAACAAATTTACACAATTTCATTGATTTTAATGCCATTTTGAATAATTTTGGCAATTTTTATTACAGTTTTAACGCAACTGTATCAATTTTCCAACAACTTCAAACCATTTTAAAGCAATTTACCCATTTTCATCTTAATTTTGATAATTTACACTTCGCATAATATCGCAAGAAAAATTGACCTGTTTCAAACGATTTCTAGTGCACATTTTTATGAAATTTTGACACAATTTTCGACCATTTTAGCAACTTTTGAAATGATTTAACAAATTTTTACAACATTTTACCTCACTCCACCTGTAAGTTGAGATTTCATACCCCACAGACAAACCTTACCCTCGAACAAACTTCAACCAGTATATCAGTTCGAAGTCTGCACACCCCGCACACCCTTTTTTCAAAACACCATCCCATAAAAAAGGTCTACGTACATCGTGTTCGATAATTCTCCAATACATACCTAATGACTATGAAACTCTAACACTTGGTTATTTCGTTCAATCATCTCGTTACACCACTTCATCCAATCCATTCTGCATCACAAACGCAACACAGATATCTCCTGGCATTCGATAACATACCTCATCACCACAAACGCAATCCAACCAATACAAGTACCACATACACGTATCCCAATACCCGAAGAAAAACAAAACTATGCGAAACGAAGGGAAAAAAAACCGATCCATCTTGTATATACAGTATAGCGAAGTATAGAGAAGAGGCGAACAAAAAACGAGTGCTGGTAATAAAAACAAACTCGAATCGGATTTCGACTAACCGAAATATGTTTTTATTTTTTTTTTTTTTTTATTACCCTCTGGCACCGACACGCTATTATTGTCACCATCAATTTTATTTTTTATTATATTTTTAAAACCGCTTTTCTTTTATTTGAAGTAATGAAAAAAAGTACCTAACAAATTTTTATGTACGGTTAAATCTAATTTTATTACCTTTCCCTCTTTATCCGTATACATATATTCAGCGTATACTTATGACATGGTTGCGAGAGTTTCGACGCTTCGTTCATACATTTACTAATGTCTTTACTTACACTCGCGAGTAGAGCACGTCTTTCGATGGAGTGGTATTCGGGTGGAGGAGGAAATCGTACATTACGAAAGCAGGTACCTAAATTCAGCATTTCGTAATAACCACCTCAGCCCACAAATACGACTATAATATCTGAAGGAAGAAGAGGTACAAAGCATAGGACCATTCTTCGGGCAGGGTGGCACAATTTCGACGAAACCCTACGAGATCGAGAGAGGACCATATTAATTAAACCCATTACCGGATTCATTTACGCGGCGAACCCATCGCCATCCCCAGCGCCACTTGCAGGAGAAAAATCATGTTTACAAGTCACAGGTGATCGCGGTTATGGAAGGAAAGAACGTTTGAAAAGAGCACACGTACCATTATACACCTCTATACAGAGAGGAACAACAACCAACACCGAAGACGAAGGAAAAAAAACCAGAATAAAATAAAATATTACGTATGATTTAAGCACGTGTGCGCCCTAATCATTTAACATCGGCTTTTTTCCCCAGCGTGCAGTGATTCTCAGCGTTTTTCTTCCTTTTTTTCCTCGCCGCTCGTATTTTTTTGTTGGTCGTGCACGACCTACTTATGTGTATAGAGTGGCGAAAACACCGGTGTTGTTTTCATGTCGGAAAATTACAACGTAATAAGCTATTCTCGGGGTAAAAAGGGGTCCGTCGTTTGATATACCGGAGATTCTACGCCATACGACGGATGGTACCGCGACCGAGCCGGAGCTGCGGCGTGACGCTAAATAGAAATGCGATCTTGGTTCCCATTCCATTGTTTTTTCTTCCTCGACGCGTTTTACTTTCTAGTTTAATTCAATCGTACGCGACGCCCAAACGGTGATATTTTCCCGGCGTTTTCACTCGCCGTCTTTTTGACATAGAGTTTACTTTTTAGACGAATTTTCACAAATGATGGCTATTGCGTGATTTGAAAATAGGGGATGGGATAACTTTTTGGACTCCTGGGGCATAAACGAGACAATTTAGCTCATGTCGCAAGTTCAAAGGTTAAATGAGGTTAAACTAGCTCTGTGGGATCCCCCAGGAACAGGAAATCCGCAATTAAAATTCGAGAGCCCTAACTCAAAAATTGGATAAGACCTCTTCTAGCCCATGCCACAAGTTCAATAGGTCAAATGAGGTCAAACTCGCTCTGTGGAGCCCCCAAAAAGAGGAAATCCAGAATTGAAATTTAGGTGACCTAACTCAAGATTTGAGGGAGACCTCTTCTAGCTCATGTCACAAGTTCAATAGGTCAAATGAGATCAGACTAGCTCTGAGGGGTCCCGTAGGAGGAGGAAATCCGCAATTAAAATACGAGGGCCCTAACTTGAAAATTGAGGGAGAGCTCTTCTAGCCCATATCACAAATTCAAAGGCCAAATGAGGTCAAACTCTCTGTAAGGTCTCCTAGGAAGAGTAAATCTACAATTAAAATTTGAGGGCCCTGACTCAAAAATAGGTTGAGACCTCTTCTAGCTCATGTCACAAGTTCAATAGGTCAACTGAGGTAATTAAAATTTGAGGGTCCTAACTCAGAAATTGGGAGGGACCTCTTTGGGGGGAGGGGAAGGTAGAAGCACTCCAGCAGAAAGTCAGTGATGAAATTTTCACCATTGATGAGGATTGAGAACCCATATTGAATCAAACATATCAAAATTTCAGCTTCTTAAGTCATTCACGCATCTTTTTAGGCCTCGAATAGTGCATTTTGAGGCCTTTTTTTCGCATTGAACAGCCTGCAACCCTTCTCTCAATGGGACTACACTTCTTCCTCCGATAATATTATTTTTTGCAAAGAATTTGGGTATAAATTTGAATACTTGAAATTCAAGTTGTGCACTTGTCATATTCTAGAACATAATAGAAATAGGGTGCACAACTTATGTTACAAAAAGGCTCAGAGCTTGAGAAAAGTGTGATAGGTACTTTTCAAGTTTTTAGGTGAAGTTTGATATAGAAACAGAAGGCTACAGTGCTTGGATTAAGCATCCATTGAAATGAGCCCATGAGTTTAGCTGATAATTTTTCATTTTACGTAAAAGCTGAAGTTGTTCAAGTCTATTTTTCAGAATTTGACTTACTTATTTCCAGTTCTGCTATATCTTATATTGATGAAATCGATCAGGAATCACTCACCTGAAACAATGAAATTAAAAATTTTGTTATTCTTTCATTATATTCGTACAACATTCAAGTTAAATCTAGGTAACTTCTGATTAAATAAACTCTATCGATCCAGAGTAATTCTTTAAGCATGTTGAGATCAAGTTGATGTCACCAGGAGCAGCCAAGTTCAGAACTTTTTAGGGGTCGGGCAGTGAGAGGTAAAGAATGGACCAAAATTTCTTCGTAGGTCTGGTTCATGCTCTTAATGTGCCTTTTGTAGGTTTCGACTTTTGGACCCGTTTTGATCCCAAAACCAAATGAACTAGGAGGCCAAAATTTGGTATGTAGAGTTGGTAAAGGTCACTGATTTGCTTTTTGGGAGTTTTGATTGTCAAGTCCCAAATTTGGAAGGAGGTCTCTTTTTATAGAGGTTCTAGCGGGGAGTCAAAAGAACAAAAATTTTCGAAATTAACACCACCAATGACAACCCATGTTGTCAGCTACCTAGATCATTCTTAGTCTTTTTTAGGGCCCAAAAAGTGTACTTTGAGGTCATTTTTTTCACATTGAACAGTCTGTGGGTCAATTTTTACACCATTGAAACTATAAAACTGAAACTGAAACTCCAAAACTAAGGGGAAAAATTCGGCTCAAGTAATAACTTGACTGCTACACCTTTTTTCCTCTTCTTCGTCATTTTCTCCTTTCAACACCGGAAACTTTTCCAAAACATAAGTTCGGTGGCTGCTTAACTCACCCTCGAAAATCGTTTCTTTTCATTCGAATCGTTTTCTCAATCAAATGCTATACGACACACTCCTCCCAATCCCCTCAAACACGCACGCAGATCCGTATTCCAGGTACACACCACCCCTTCGACGCGACCTTTGCAGCTAAACACAGCGTCCAACTCCAAAAATCTACGCAATATTATACCTTCAATAACATCAAAATGACCCAACACCGACAACATCAAAAGAAATCAATAAAAGTTGAAGGAGGCCGGAGCGAGGCGAAGTGAAGGCTGGGAAACACTACAAATATATACACTTCGCAATGTACGTGAAAACCCCATAAGAAAAAGCCCGACAGATTCGATCCCGGAAAAAAAGACGACTCTGTGGAAGAGTTCGGCAAACAGGGGAAACGCCGATAGAGGAAAATGTCCGAATGTCTACGCTCTATACTAATGAGCGAACTAAGCAAAGACGTATCTCAATCTTGACGTTTTTCTATACATTTTCTAACGACCTATTTCTTATATACGATGATTTTTTCCCCTTCTGGCTTTCTTCCTCTGCCTGCTCCTGGTCCGTATACCTTTGCTGTTATTTTTTCTTTTTTCTTCTCTTTCCTTATTCAAAGACCTCTCTCTTTCGTTCGTTCTTTTATAACGGCGTAAATAAGATAGCAGACTATTACGACGACGGACGCACGTATGCCCTATGCCGATCGTTTTTGTGAAGTAAATACATACGATTTGAATCTTTTTTCCAATCGCCTTACATGTCCCGAGAATTTCAGCCACCCTTGCCACCGCCATCGCCAGCATCGCCGCAACAACAACCTATTTTGCTCCATATCGAGATGTTCTAACTTCCAACACGCGAAAACATTTTTAATTAATTTTTCAAACCCGATTTATACTACAGGTAATTTTTGGTATGTTTTTTTTTTCGCGTGATACTCGCTTCAGTATTTTTTTCTCCTATGTCATTTCTCTCTTTTCCTCTTGTTTCCATTACACAACAGCATCAATACATACGTAATGATACGAACATAGTTCTCTCTTCTACTATAAGGTAAGGTTTATGATACTACTCGAAATGGTATTTCTTTTTCGTTTTTTTTTTCGCCTGGCGCTGCGCGGTGCGCGTACACACGCGAATACAAAAATGGTAAACCGGTTCGTAAAAAATAGTATTAAATTTGTACCATAAAAACAAAAGCAAAGAGGACGCGACCAATACCACAGTAACAATATGTGGTTGGTTTTTTATTACCTACTACGAGTATATACAGAGGTATAGGTATACTCTGCACTTGGCCCATCTAATAAACGAGCCACCATATCGAACCAATGAGTCGAACAGCCGCAAATTTTCCTCGGCAACGCACTTGAGCGGAGAAGGAGAGCGGAGAGCGACTAAAAAAACCTAATTCTAGTTACCTTACCACCCTGTGCGCGGAGCACACACGTACAATCGTATTAATCGAGCACATGCCATCGTTAATATGGTCCTTTTTTTACTCCCTTCGCTTCTCTCATGCGGACCTGATCTTCTGCGGAGAAGAAAAAAATGCCTACGACGATTGCGTTAAAAATAAAAAATCTAGTATCATAAATTAATTCCGACAATGCAAGATGGGTTTGCCATCGAAGGGGTGCATATTCTTCGACTAATTGCCAAACTGGAACTTAAAGTAATAAGGTTATGCCTCAAAACAGTTTTTTTTTTCATTTTCAGCATCCATTACTCCTCCTCTGTCATCATTATGATTGTGTTTTTTTTATTGAAATTTCAACTTTATCGTCAAGAAAAACGTTAATGTTACGACTCCGAGTCAACAGATGTTGAAAATATTTGAGAGCAATAAACTCACAACTCGAAAAATATACTTATAGTTGTAGAAATTAACACAAAATCTACCCTTGATACTTGGTCGCTTGAACTAATCATCGCTGATGTCACCATTGCTAAGCATCATTTTCAAAACTTTTGATAACTCCATTAACAGGGACGACGACGAGTCCAGTAATTTGATTGATGGCTCCGATGAGTTGAAAAAACACATTTCAGATCTTTCTGCGATATCAAAACTTCTACTACTCGGGACTGCATAACAACGGCAATGGGAATAGTCTAGTGACCACGGCTCATTCTGAATTTGGTGGTTCAATTACTCGTATGCGAATGACAATGCCTGCCAGTGGGTTGTTTTACTGGTCGTTGAAGAATGAAGAGGGGTTTCAACCCAAAATGTTATCAGCATAGGATATTATGATGTCTGAAAAAGTGTAAGTCGTTTGCGCGAGTTTTTAAATTCAATAGACCCCGTATGACAAGAGGTCGTTTGCGCACTTTCAAAATTCAGAATCAGGGGTACTTGAAATAATTTTTGTAAACTTGAGATTTTCAAGTCAACTGAAATCACAATACAGTAAGGACAGTGGATACAGGTAGATCCATAGTTAACCCCTCCAAGACGATAACTTGGGAACCACTGAATTTAGGAATGCGTGCGCATGATCAGTAAATAGAGGGACCTTTTTGCTTCAAAACAAGTGGTCACTCAATTCTGTAGCATTTTTATTCCTTTCAAAATATGCTTGAAATCAAAACTATGAGTTGAGTCGCTGTATTAACAAAAAATGGCGTATGATTTTTGAACCATTTCGACAAAGAAGCTTTCAAATCATCATTCGATGCAAAAAGTTGTCCCTTCAAATGTTTTTTCAGATTTCCGAACAAAAAAAAACGATTGGCACAAGGTCTGGACCATAGGGAGGGTGTTGAATGACATGGAAATTCAGCCACTCCAACTTGGCTTGTGTGCTCGCAGTGTTGTCAACAGTTTGAGAACCCATTTCGCGCATAATCTTGCATAACCAAAGTCCGGGTTGTTGAATTCACTGTTCCCAATGATACTCCTCGCCCCCTACCCCAATATTTAACTCCCCTTGCTTTATCTGCTGACTGTGCTAAATTTTTGTCGAGTCAGACAACAATTTCCTTCGTGTTAGGCAACTTTGGGCGCCCTGATCTCGGTATATCAAATAATTTGAAGTTTACTGATCATGCGCACGCATTCCTAAATTGAGTGGTTAACAAGTTATCGTCTTGGAGGGGTTACTTATGGATCTACCTTTGTATGTCTAAAAGTCAGACTTAGGTAAAAAGCTGTATGCCAAAATGTGTGATTTGAATTTTCTTAAAATTTAAAAAAAAATTTCGAGTTCAAAAATTAATTTGAGTTTTTAAAAATTTTCCAAGTCCAAAAAAGTCTTAAAAAA
>FIZU01031778.1:0-12779 GCA_900064475.1 Pseudococcus longispinus
TTAGGGGTCCCCAAAATGAGTCGATTTTAGAATTTTATTGAAAAGTTAATGTGTGGCTTATGAAAGCGCGTTAAAATTTCGCCCAAAATTCAAAAATCATGACTAAAATTTTTTTCGACCATTTTTTGAAAATTTGAGGGCCTAAAATGAGTTGATTTTTGGATATTATTAAAAAATTACCGCGTGACCTATTAAAGTGGGTTGAAATTTCGCCAAAAATTCAAAAATCACGACCAAATTTTTTTTCGAGCATTTTTTGAAAAGTAGGGGTTCCCAAAATGAGTCGATTTTAGAATTTTATTGAAAAATTAACGTGTGACTTATGAAAGCGGGTTGAAATTTCGCCAAAAATTCAAAAATCACGACCAAAATTTTTTTCAAGCATTTTTTGAAAGTTAGGGGCCCCAAAATGAGTTGATTTTTGGATATTATTAAAAAATTACCGCGTGACCTATTAAAGTGGGTTGAAATTTCGCCAAAAAATCAAAAATCACGACCAAATTTTTTTTCGAGCATATTTTGAAAATTAGGGGTCCCCAAAATGTGTCGATTTTAGAATTTTATTGAAAAATTAACGTCTAACTTCTGATAGCGGGTTGAAATTTCGCCAAAAATTCCAAAATCACGACTACAATTTTTTTCGAGCATTTTTAGAGAATTTGAGGCCCCAAAATGAGTCAATATTAGAATTTTATTGAAAAATTAACATGTGATTTATGAAAGCGGGTTGAAATTTCGCTAAAAATTCAATCTTTTTTGTATTAAAAATTCAAGAAATCCGATAAAAAAGTATCTATGATCCTGATTCTCCAGATCCTTTTTAAAAAAATCATAGTTCCAGGTTCAAGATCCCGATTTTGAGGATCTTGAGGATCTT
This sequence comes from Pseudococcus longispinus, assembly GCA_900064475.1. Lineage (NCBI taxonomy): Eukaryota > Metazoa > Arthropoda > Insecta > Hemiptera > Pseudococcidae > Pseudococcus > Pseudococcus longispinus. Next base: position 878 of record FIZU01031778.1, read on the forward strand.
TTGTGTTAACGATCTTGTCCATCTCTGATTTGAGGTGACTATACTTTTTAAATAGTTTAAAATAATTATTACGTGATATAAATTTGAATGCAACAAACTTTGCATGATGAAATTCTTCATTTTTTGGAATCGGAAAAATTTATATTGTTTCACAATTTCACTTTCAAGATATTTCATCCAGTTTGATAACATTTTTCATCTGATTTTTCAATGTTTTGTTGATTTTTGAAAAGTTGTATAAATTTAAAAAAAATTAAACAAAATATTTTTATTCTCGATGATTTTTTGAACTTAAAAGCAGTTTTATATTTTAAAAGTTCTAAAAAATTCCTGAAAAAAATTTGGTCGGGATTTTCGAATTTTTGGTGAAATTTCAACTCATTTTAATAGGCCGGATGGTAATTTTTCGATAATTTCCAAAAATCGACTCATTTTAGGACCCCTAATTTTCAAAAAATGCTCAAAAAAAATTTTGGTTTGAATTTTTGAATTTTTGGCAAAATTTCAGCCTACTTTGATAGGTCGCACGTTAATTTTTCAATAATATCCAAAAATCGACCCATTTTAGGGACCCAAATTCTCAAAAAAATGCTCGAAAAAAATTTTGTCGTGATTTTTGAATTTTTGGTGAAATTTTAACCCATTTTGATAGGTCGCAAAGTGACTTTTGAAAAGTCATACGGAAGTCATTTGCCGAATTTGGCTAAAAATCGCATTTAGGGGGCACTTGCGCCCATTGAGCCACTGGCCACATGAAGTTGACATATATTCGGAGTGAGTCCGCTACCAAACTGTAAACAAATTGTTTGGGCCGAAGCCACTTTGAAAATTGGAAGCTTTCAAGCTCCAGCCTCCAATTGTGCCACTGCGAAAATCCAAAATACGTATTTTCTGCAATGTTGGGCGTATACCTACAAAAATCCAACTGAATTTTTTTTGGCCGCAAAAAAGCCAACCAAAATCGATTTCTGAAGCACTTTTTGCCATTTGAACTTTGGACTATATTTTGTTATCCTAAATGTGACTCAATCAGGAAGCATTACTCTCCTATCTCCATTCCAATCTCATCAATACTCAGTAGACTTCCTTGACGTATCTGAAACTCACCTCGGCCGGAATATCTTCATTGGTGACTTCTTGCAGGACGTTTTTCAACTCAGAATCGCGAATGTAAACCAACATATAGGCGTTGGTGCAGTGTTTAACCGTCATCGTTAATTCTTCGTCTTGTCCACCGTAATTATACTCGATAGCTTCTTGTTTCGAACATCTTGATACGACGTCATCGTCAAATTTACACCACTGCGAATGCACGAACCGCAATTAGCCAAAGAGTAGTTTTATTTTTAATGAAATCTCTCGTATTTACCTTTCCATCGCCTTTAGGATTGATAAAGACGACGTAGTGGCCGCCATGATTATCACCGCTATGCACCAAGACTGCGTGTAAAGTGTAATCCGCCGGAGTGGCTCCGGGACTTTGTAGATACGAATTCAGACTTATTTTCTCGTAAAATTCAAATCTGAAATTAATTTGAGTCATTGTAAGATCCAAATAATTAGGAGAAAATTGAGCATTTCCTGGTAAGATGGTGAAATCCGCAACCGAACCGATGGGGATAAAAATCACCAAAAATGTTAGTATTTGTGTAAAATCATCCCAGAAAATTTTTTGCCCCTCCACGAGATATTGCTCTCAGAGAATCAAAAATTCGTTATTTTTCATGTCTGAAGGGGGTAATCCAAAAATTTGAGCCTATCCCCTCTAAAAAAAAAAAAAAAAAAAAATTTTTAATTTTTTAAAAACATCTAAAAAAAATTGTTTTTTTTTTTTTTGCAAATAAAACGATCTCAACACCAACTTTTTTACCCAAAAATCCAGTTTTTAGCGATTTTTCATATTTTCCTCCATTTTCAGTAACCTTCATTTTCTACCTCGGTATTTTCTTCACTTTTGATGGTTTTTGAAAAGTTCTCAAAGGTATGATAATGATGGAAAATCGCGGGAAACGTGTTTTTTGGGTTAAAATGTTCGAGTTGAGACCATTTTATTTGCAAAAAAAATTTTTTAAATTTTTTTTCACGTTTTTCTAAAAACATGAAAAATATCAAAAATTGTAATTTTTCAATGCCCTCCCAAAAAACATGGATAACTGTGAAAAATTTTACGAAAATGGTCTTGTTGGGTAAAAGTACCTACGTTGTGACCACTTTGCTCAAAATTTGTGAAAAATTACAAAATTGAATTTTTTACATTTTTTTAATTTGGGGAGGGTGAGGGGGAATCATTTGAAATTCAGTTGGGGAAAAATGAGGGAGAGAGAGTTTTTGTGATTGAATTTCATAATGGAATTTTTTGAAAAATTTTCAAAATCCAATTCCAAGCACAAAAAGTTGGTAGAAATCTGAAAATTTTTCCAAATTCCAAGTCCAAAAAGGTCTGGCAAAATGTCTAAAAGAAATCTAAGTTGAGTGACGGAATATCTAAAAGTCAGCAAGTTCAAAAAAGTCTCACGAAATGTCTAAAAATCAGTGTTAGGTAAAAAGCTGTCTGACAAAATGACTGATTTGAGCTTTTTTGAAATTTTTCAAGTCCAATTAAAATTTTTCTAAGTTCAAAAAAGTCTGAAGGCCAATTTTTCAAGTTGAAAAAAATTTGAATTGTTTGTCTGACAAAATGTCTAAAAGTCAGCATTATCTCTGAAATTTTTTTCAAGTTCAAAAAGTCAATGGAAATCCATAAAAGTCTGACAAAATGTCTAAAAGTCGTCGTCAAAGAATTTCGTGACGGTTTTTACTTTTTCAAGTTCAAAAAGTTGATGGAAATCTTTAAAAATTTTCAGGTCCAAAAAAGTCTGACGAAATATCTGAAAAAATCTGAATTGTTCGACAAAATGTCTAAAAGTGAGCATTATCTATGAAATTTTCCAAGTACAAAAAGTCAATTGAAATCTGAAAATTTTTCAAAGTTCAAAAAAGTCTGACAAAATGTCTAAAAATCATCGACAAGGAATTTTTTCAAATCCATAAAGTTGAAATTTTCCAAGTCCAAAATGGTTTGAAAAATGTCTAGAAAAAATCCAAATTATTTGACAAAATGTCTAAAAGTCAGTATAATCTCTGAAAATTTTCCAAGTCCAAAAAAATCTCTGACAAAATGTCCAAAAGTCATCATCAAGGAATTTCGTGACGATTTTTCCGGACACGAAAAATGGACAATTAAAATGAGCGAAAAAAATGTGTAAAATTTTAGGATTGACCGCAGCTTCAAATCATATCCATGTCAAAAAAAATTTCTTCGGCTCTCTTTTCCCCTTCTCTTGGCAAATTTCTAAAATTTTCAACCCCCAAAACAACTAGAAAAATTTAAAAAAAAAATTTGAAAAAATTCTCACAAGTACCCCTCTTACATAATGTCTACAATCTGTGAAAAATTCGAAATTTTTGTATCACCCCCTCCAGACATAAAAAATATCGAATTTTTGTTATTTTAAGAGCAATATCACGTGAAGTGGGGGGAGGGGGATCAAAAATTCTTCTGGAATGGTTTTACACCAATATCAACATTTTGAATGATTTTTGTCCCGATCGGTTCGGGCGCCGATTTCGCCACCTTGCCAAGAAAATCTCTTTAAACGATTGTTCACCTGTCGTTGAACTTGACGCAGCAATCTGTAATCGGGTCGTACTGAAAACGCATTAGATGAAGGTGTAAAACTGGAGGAAACGATTCGAAAATGACTCCTTTTTCTGCGTCTTGTAAACCGTATTCTCCGGCGTCGTATTTATTATCACCTTCTAGGATTTCGGTCGTAATGTAATCACGAAACGACTCATCGACTGTTGACATGAAAAAACATATTCGGATTTTTGAACAAATTATCGAAAAAAATGACCAAATGTGGATTGAAAAACTTACTGTTTTTCTTTCCTTTCACGTTGAGCTGAATATCGTAAAATGTTTCCGATCTTTTGGATTCATAGTTGACATTCTTACACTTGATGAAAGACTGCAAATTAAATAAACCAGCGTTAGATATATTATGAACCAAAAAAAAACCGTGTAAAATGAACGAAATTACTCACTTCCATTTTGCCTTCGAATAACTTGGGTACAGTACCTTCGACGCATGTGCCTTTCATTTTATTCTCCAATTTATCGAGTAACTGGAGAAAAAAGCCAAGTTATAGATTAATAATTCAATAATAAGCACGAAATGTTTCATTTATCGAGTCGAAACGCGGGTAACTAGCTACCGCGGCGAGAACGTCGAAAGGGCGTTGTTAAAATTTCAATTAAGTCACTCCCCTTTCGTCGATGATCATTTAAAATTCATTTTAAAAAAACATCAAATTACATTGGAACGCGATACTCACGACTCTGAGAAATTCCTGCACGTCATGCTGCATAAACGAGTCCAACGCTTCCCATCCGAAGGATTTCGTCAATCGTTTAGTACCAACTGGTTTATCGCTGAATTGCAAATCGTAAAACACCCTTTGCAAAGCCAAAGCGACGCTCTTGCTACTGTCATCGCTTTCAGTAGGCATTTTATAAACCGCCTGCGTAATAAAGCCATAATTTTAGACATGTACGGGTGAAATGAGCTAACCAAGGTGGAAACAAACCTTTCTCAATTGATTAGTGAAGTATAATGTTTGAAGAAGCGAATTCATGTAGCAAGTGGCGCCTTGATTTTTCAAGCCGACATATCCTGTATGCTTTTTGGAATCCCAACTGACACCATGGGGAGCATCGGCGACTACGATGGCCTGTAACGAGATCCGTTATCAATGAACCGTTTTTAATTTCGGAAATTGCTCGCGGGTTAAAACTTACGCGTAAAACAATCGAATCGTCTTTAATGTAACCGCGATCCGGATTCATGACTTCATTCCACGACATGAAATGACTAAATCCCCAATCATTTTCCTTCGAATAGAATAAGTGCTGAATTTCTACATAAGCAAGAACGACAGAGTGAATAATTCAATTAATACGAGCATCGGAGAAGTACCACTAGAAAAGCTTACTTCTGGAGAAATCTTCAACGCCTTCTTTCTGCGATAAAATGATGAGTTGCGCGTTGGCGAAGCAACTCCAAGACGAGCTCTCCGATTCTCCGTTACATTGCAAGAAAAAGCCCAGACTTTTGGACGATGATCGGTCTGCGGTATTTCCAGGTCTCTGCATAACCATAATCTTCCAAGGTAAATTACGAATCATACAAGGATCGGATAACACCGCGTCTTTGATGCGGCTAAAATTCTCGACGACGAAATCAAAAGTTGCCTTGGATCTGGCATCGTCTGAAAAACCACAATGGATTCATTAAAGCGAACTTTATCCGGAAAAACGAACGAATAATACTCACCTTCGGGCATATCGGACTCCATCGGAGTAACAGCGTTATCTTGAAGTTCACCGTTCATCGACGGATTACTCAGCACGTTATCGTAAACTTGGGACAAAATATCTTCTCCAGATTCAGGAGGTTCTACTGCAAATCACCAAATCAAATTAATCCGACAGTCGAAAAAAAATCAAACATACGTAATTTCCAGGTATAAAAGAAAATGGAAGCGATTAAGGGGACAAGATGCTTAATCTGTGATACGAAAGTTTTAAAATATTCGGCAAAATGTAATGTCACCAAAGAAAGCAGGCAATTTGCCAAATTTTTCGCGTTTAACACCATAAAGACAATATGTTTATTTCGAAACGTAATTTACACGAAATTTTTCGTCAACATTTACAGGATTCAAACTGCTCGAACGTAGTTACAAAACCTTAATAGATTATTCGTAAAAATCTAATCGAACTAATAAATCGGCGACGACGACCTTCGGTTAATAATTCTTATTTCGTAATATTGTGTTCAAACTTCGCGAAATTTTCACCAAAACATCTCAAAGTAAACCATAACGTACTACAATCGCCTAGCACGAGTTAATTGAAATTTTTCGATTATCGACGAAATCGAATTTACGCACGTTCAAACTATTGCCTAACTCAACGTTTCGGTACAAATTGAATTTCGAACAGCGAACAGGGAAATAGCAATATTGCAAGAAAAACTAGCATCGTGTATCGAAACTATACAGAAGACAATGGTTACGGTTACGTGACAAAATGAAAAGCGGCACAGCCATTATTCAATTAATAATGAAAACTTACCGAACATTAAAGCAAACGCGAAATAAAGTTCACATTAGGGGCAACTCAGAACTTATCAAACATGTACATACGTTAAGCAATGCTACACGATGATATGAAAAACTGAACGAAAACTAACCATCTTGGGTGTCCATTTCTTCGATATCGTTATTAGGACAATCGACATTGGTTATATGGTTCATCTCGTTGTATGCTTGATCGTCTATTTTCTTCTTATTTTTTAATTGATCAAGTGATGAGGAATATAAATTCTTACCGGACATGGTTAATTTTATTGGTTTACTCACTGTACGCCCAATGTCTGCAGACTTTTTCACTCCCCTATGCCTGGGGGAGAACGTTTGGTCATCAAGGTAACGTTCATTAAAATACACAAAATGAATTACTATAAATGTGAAATTAACTGAAATTCATTATATAAAAATAAATATCTTCAAAATGGCGAAACAAAACACAATTTTCCACGCAATTATGTCAGAGAGCGAGCAGAGAGAGCCATCGATAGCGTAGCCAATTGGAGAAGTGGAGAGGGCAAAACGCCTTATTCGATTTACGTTATTTACCGAAATTACGCCGTATTTCTTCGATTTTACGAGTGTGTGAGGTATTTTTTTGCGATTTTTTGGAATATTTTACTAGCGTTCGTAGCGATTGTAAATGAAAGCTTTATGAAAACCCCATTATACAATCCAGGAAATCATATATCGTTATTTTTGCGTAACTCTAAATTGCACTCATTTTTTTCCGTCATATTGCTCATTTCTCATTTTCGTAATTAATAATTCTCATGTGGACGAGGAGAATGATGGTAACTATGGTTCAGAACTTAAAAAAGTCGAAAAATTTGAACTGAAAGCTTGAAAATTTTTTTTTCAAGTTTAGTTCGGATAAATTCATCAAATTGTACTTACAGGACGGTACTTGTATGTATCCATAAATATGAAAAACAGGTTTTTAAAAATAACTCGAAAACTATAAATCATATCGAAAATCTGATAGCATCCATTGGAAAGGAAATTTTCTCCTTTACAATTTTGGTTATTATAAATTTTCCTGGGTAACGCTTCGTTCGCGCGAAAAAAAGAAAAATGTGAAAATTTGCCAATTCTCGAAAACAGTTTTCCGAAAATAACCTGAAAACTATTGATCGTACCGAAAATTTGTCGGAAAACGTTTGAAAGGAAATTTTCTGCTCTACAATTTTGGTTATTACAAATTTTTTCGCGTAACGCTTCATTCGCGCGAAAAACCGATAAAATTACGAAGTTGATGATTGAAAAAAATGTTAATTAACACGAGTAATACGAGAAATGAGCGATATGACGGTGAAAAAAATAGTGGTGCGATGGGTGCGATTTAGAGCTTCGTGTTATTATTCAAAAATGCGCGAATGATAAACACAAAATGGCAAAGAAACGAAAGAAATTTATAGAAAAATTTGAAAAAGAAATAAAATGAATTCATCGAATCCATAGAATTTTATATTAAACCTCTCTCTGTATCCTAAATATTTCTTTCATAATGTCGACTACCCGAGAATCACCGCAAAAAAATAAAACGAATGCAAAAAGTATGATTTTTTTCACTATCAGTATCGATTCTATACTGAAAAAGTGTTTCATTTATTCCCCTTCACTTGAAGTACATAAATGTATGTATCGTCAGTTTCTTTAAGGTGGCAGCTGTGGTGTATCAACGCCTGTAAGATCAAGTTCAACAGAAAGCAAATGTCTCACGGACGAGTTCCTTGATGTGAGTATTTCAGAAATATTTTCTAATTCATTTTTATACACAGTAGGTACTCATTAAATCATTCTTTTTAACTTCCAGGCCATGAAAGGAAATGAATGCTGAGACACATATGATGAAAGCATATTATGAACCTAAGGCCTAAGCAAAGAATTAGCTGAACAGAACCAACTATTGAATAAAAGTTGAACGAAACTACCTAATAGAAGATAAGCAGAAGTTTCCTAATGAAATTGTAAATTAAAGTCTCATTCTATAAAATATTACTCTCTATCATTTGAATAACCGATCATTTTGGTAAATTAATTTTCGATTACCTACTAATTCATTGATGTAAATAGTTGTTTTCGTACACTACCAATCAACCTGTATTGAATTTTTCTCTTTTTAGAAAATAATTGAAGCAGAAAACCGAAAATTGTGGTCGATCCTCAAAGAGAAGAAATTGATTCTGAAGCGACCATTCCGTCAAAGGCAGACAGTGAAAAAATTGGCAGCGGAATCTATAAGAGGATGAAAAGCCCTACCATTACTTGAAATGGGTTTATTTTCTAAAGAAAGTTGATTGTACTTTGTTGAAGAATATCAATAAATTATTGGCCGAAAAAGAAGTTTCGAGACGTATTTTCTTCATTAATATCTAGAATTTAGGGAACTAATTTTTGTAATCAAACGCCCGTCAAAACCTTGAACCTCAACGATATAAAATCTGGTTTGATCATGTACAGAATCGAAGACAGAAATTCACTCAGGATTTATTAAAATATACCAAACATCAAAGTATTTCTAATTTCATGCTTATTTGGTATTTCAGCAATGATTTTATCATTGGAATGTTCGTCAACTTCGATAAACCGAAACTTTTCTTCGTCTTAAAGTCCCTCTAACTCATCGGGACATTTCACACCATCCTTAAGCAGACAAATTGAGCACTTTTGCTTATTCGACGAACAAGACTGGGACTTTTCTTCAAACAACAGACAGGACATCACGTTTCAATTTTCCAGACCAGCAATATTATGAAAATCTCAATCCATTAATAGAAATAAAACGTTATTAAGGTGATAAATATCAAGATTGTGGTGTATTTGTCTATTTTTCGTAATTTTGGACGTTTTAGAACCTGGCAAAAGTGATTATCTTATCTTTCAGCCATTTTGTTTAGTTAACTAGAAATGTTGATTCGTTCCGAATTTTGATATTCCGAGTAGTTTTTTTTTCAAATATACTCGTATTTTAATAATTGCTTGATTTTCCCTCATTAAAATCTCGCACTTACCAATTCGGGTAAAACTGCTTTACAAAATGGATACTCAGATCATGAAATCAAGTACCTCTAAACTATACTTCACCGATTGAGAAGAAATTAGTACTTCATGAATTCATACTCGTATTAAACCATCGGAAGTGTTTGTGAAAGATGATCATCATTTCAACCAATAAATATTGAATTTCTCTTCCCATCCGCAACCATGAAAAAGTCCTCCCATCAAAGGTGAATTTAAGACAAGAAGAAAATGAGAGTATCGACCGGACAGAGTAAACGCGAATGATAAATTTATTACGGAAGAGATAATACTTTTATTTCAATTAAATTGCGCGTTATGTTTTATACCATACACATTTCCGTTAACAGTTGAAATTAAAACAATTACATTTAATGGTAAAAACGATTATCACTGAAAACTGAAGTAAATTAAACAATCGATTATTACTGAAACAATTTCAGTACTATTGCCAGTATGAAAGGAGAAGTACGCTTGCGATGAATATAAAACAGTAAAAAAAAAAAAGTTATGTCAACTATCAAAGTTAACTTTTTTTCATTGATAAAAAATTCAATTTTTAATAAGAATAAAATCGTTCACAAAATGACCTACAACATTTCAACAAAATTTCGATAATTTTACTCAGTTACAATGAATACAGTTCAGAACTTCCATGGTATCGTAACGCACCAACTCAACGACCAGCTCCTTTGCTTCCCTGTTTCAGAGAATATTCTACCGCTTTAATGGTATTCTGTATTTCCTTCTTCTTCGATACTTTCGCCTGCTGGTTTGAATCTAATTTCAACTCGTTAGTTTTTACTTTCTTCTCCATCGACTCGATTGTATGTAATTTCATTCTCAAATACCTAAACGAAGACGAAAAAGTTAACCAAAATGCTAGATTTATATAGGCCAAATAAGCAATTCACCATTTACTTGAGTCGTTTCGAAGCGTTGTCCTTGGTCGGAGGCACGTTTTTTAGGTCGATATTCAAAACTGCTCCACCACCGCCTTGGCTTTTACCTTTCTTCTTGCCTTTAGGATCTCCAGCCGAAGAGACACTATTGGCATTACTATTCGCTTGCTTAGGTTTAGCCGATTTTTGAGAATCATTCGATTTTTTGGCACCACCGGCATTTTCCTTGGGTTTTTGAGCGGCGTCTTTAGGTTGAGGACCCTTGGCGGGTTGTTTAGCTGGTGGAGCCTTCTCCTTCGCGTTCGATTGGTTTTTAGGCGGCTCTTTCTTACCTTTCGCTGCGAACATAAAAATGACGTTAAAATTACGTACGATTAAAGAACAATAGATACGTACAAATCGGTATATTTACCTGCGTTAGGAACGGAATCTTTTTTCGCTTGATTCGAGTCGGATTTAGGTTTAGATGGTTTTTTAACGGGTTGGAAAGGTTCAATCACTTCAAATGCTTTTTTCTGATCTTTAGTTTTGGGTTCGGTCTTTTCCTTCTTCTTCTTTTTGTTTTCTTTTCCTGAAAACACGTAACGTTTAGGCGACCACTCAAAAAGTTGATAAACGAAAAAATTAACACAGGCGGATTTAGAAAACGTCAACGCAACAAGAATAAATCAAAAGCAAGCGAGCCAATCATAAAATTTCAAAACGAAATATCAAAAGTTGTTCGAACGATTTCGGTACATGATAAAAATTGCCTACGTAAACAAAAACTTGTATACAAAACAGGACAGGGGACGCGTGAATATGTAAACTGTTGATTAAAAAGGCTGCTACGTTTAAAACATTATTTCATAGTACCCGCGTCAGATTGAACAATCAATCCTGGGATGGAAGAAGTGACGGGTTGTCCGTTTACATAGGCAATTCCTTCGGAATATTTTGATTTTTGATTAGCCCACTGCTTTCCTTTACTCTCGTAAAGAGGAACTTCTTCTTGTGGGACATAACCGTCTTTCACTCGCTTTGCTTTACGCCATGTCCCATCGGGTCTTTGACTGGCAGGAATATAAGATCCTGGAATAGACGTTGACAACTTTCAATACACCAACTAGTATCAACTCGATTGAATACTAAGGCATGCGGTTCAAGAACTTAATTCCAATTTTTAAAATCGTGCATGCAAACACCAAACAATGCTTTCTCGTTGTCATCACACATCACAAGACGGTAACACACCACGGTGTACTCAATTCGGAAATTTGAACAAGGTATGGAGATGGGGTAAAATAAAAGCCTACGAAACTAACCTTTCTCGTCTTTAATCACCGTTGAAGACATGGTTAAATGCCAATTAACTCGGTTATATTAACGAAATCACAATAACAGCACAATTACAGAACAATTGAATTCACTGAGTAAAAAATTCGACATTACCTATCACCCTCTCGTCAAGTTGTCAGGCATCACGCTTTCAAAAAACAATGCCGCATAGGATACTCAATAACGCCAGTAATTAGAAATTTACCGACATTTTTTTAGCTTCGAGAGAAATCTGGAGGAAAAAATTGAAAAATGAAATATTTTGGTAGTACACTCTGGCGGATATTTGTGCAAGTTAGACAAGCTTCGATTAGTAGCCAATCAGCGACCGCCATTTCCAACGGGCCAATGAGGGAATAGTTTCAAGTAATTCAATAGTTTTTACGGTTTAAGGGGATATTCTGGATTCACGTTTGCCTACGGTTCGCCTGATTTTCGAGTAAATTTCAACTCTATAATTTGAAGTAAAT
>FIZU01031781.1:0-20274 GCA_900064475.1 Pseudococcus longispinus
CAAAGACATATATTGAGCCCGAGCGAAGCGAGGGCGAAAATTTTTTGCAAAAAAGGCGTTTAAGAGCTAAAATTTATCCATTATTTGCTAAAATAAAGATGTATTTTAAGCCCGAGCGAAGCGAGGGCGAAAATTTTTGGGAAAAAGAAATTCAAAAGCCAAAATTTCATGCGTTTTTTCAACTTTTTCACCGTCAAGGGGGGGGCCATGGCCCCCTTGGCCCCCCCCTTGGCTACGCCACTGTTTGTTCATTTCTAATTTTTTAATACGTACAATTATGTTTTGAATGTAGCTTGTAGAAATTCTATCTTCGTTGAGTAGGCATAGTTCTTCGTCATGGTAAAATCTGTTGTTGGTATTTTGTACAAATCGCCTAATTTATACGTTGTTTGTTCATATACAGCATCGATTAATAACTGTACAGACGATTCAGAATTGGAAACTACGCTGAATAATGATACCGAATTCGTTGGGATTTCTTTTAAAAATATCTTATCAAGCGATTCGTTACCGGATAAATTAAGCTACGAATTGAGAAATTCGGATAAATGGAATACACGAATTTTATATCCATTATTGAAACCCGCCGGACCTTACAAAAACAGTAAGTAATTTTTTGTCCATCATTCCAAATCACTTCGATTTCGTGAATTCACCGGGCATCATTTTTCTATGATTTAGATCCCTATTTTCACAAAAGTTTGTCTCCTGTTCAATTGTTGATAAATGAAAATTTTATAAGATTAAAAACTCAAAATACAACGAATGCGGTACTCTCGTTTGAAAATTATTACGAAACGTGCACATCTGCACACATTTTCAATGATTGACGCTCTTTTTCGCGTGGGCATTATATTTTTACAGTTGGAATTTGAATGGTTTCCGTATCCAGAATATGTCACCGATGATAGTCCTAGATCTAGGATTGTTTTAAACATTTCTTCTATCATCAAAGGTATTCTTATATTCGTATCAGCTGTATTGATTATCCATATTATTGAAGAAAAAGACAACGGTGTGAAGGTGATTATAAACTTATCGGTAAATAATTTGACAAACTTTAAAGATATTTTCATTACCTAAGATGAAATTCGTGTTTAGGAATTGATAAAACTAACTGGAATGGACGAATGGATGATGTGGTGTAGCTGGTTTGTGTACGCGTTTGTCGTCAGTTTCGTTTCACTTTCCATAGTTGCGATTATTTCAACATGCCCGCTCAATGGAGTTGGATCGGAAGTTATACATTTTGTAGACTTTTCTGTACTTTGGGCGTTTTTGATTCTTTATTTAGCAGCTAACATTTCGTTTTGCTTCATGTTTTCGTCGATTTTTCAAAATAGTGCGTATCTAATCGATTCGTAATGTTAGTGTTAGTATTTTAATCGATATTGTATTTTAATATCATTAACTTTTTACAGCCTCCGTCGCTTCATCTATATTTTTGGGATTTTTCATGGTATTGGTTTTTGGAATGAACAGTTTGGCGACGAAGTTTCCTTATAGTCCTTTATTAAAATTGCAAATGATTATTCCAATTGGCGCCTTTAATATGGGAATCGATCAAATATGTTATTACGAAACGCATGGTAGGTATTATTATTTAAACCATTGGTTTAATATTGTTCGCTGAAGGTCGAAAAAATTATACTCGTGATATATTTTTCCAGGTATTAAATTCACGTGGAATTCTGGCAGCCTATCGGAAAGTGATACGAATTCGTTGTCATTTTGTATGTTCATGCTGGTGTTAGATACGTTTCTGTATTTTTTTTTGGCATATTATATTACATCCATCAATCCTGGCAAATTCGGCGCTCGTAAATCACCTTTATTTATATTCGAGGTAATTTAGAAATACGTATTTTTCGAAGAATGAATTTCAAACCGGAGGAACGCTTCTTGTTGAGTTCTTGGGCTTTGTTTTCGTCTTGTTATTTGGCTTACTAATATTTATTTTAGACCGAATAAACACTTCAGAGAATTGAAGGTTTGCACTATCCGAGAACTGCTGAAACGAAGCTTTTGTAATGTTGGCTTTTTATGTTAACAAATAATTGGGCGCGAATCGAAACGATAAATCGATACAGCTTATAACTCACCTCGAAGTATACTATTCATTTTTGTTTTATACCTCTTATGGTATAATTTCTATCATTGGTTAGTGTTGCTTTCTAACGCTCGATTATTGTGTACAAAAATTCTTTCTTTTTAAACGAATGTTTTATTATTTACAGAGCTTACTTTCACGTTACTCCAAGAACGACTTTCAAACGTTCCAAAATCTAGATGATAATGTAGAAAGTGAATTTTTCGAATCTCCTCCCACTATCGAAGCAACCATACAGATAAAAGATCTGCATAAGCACTTTGGACTCGTACACGCGGTTAGAGGAGTCAATTTGAATATTTATCCAGGCGAACTGACCGCTCTTTTGGGACATAATGGTGCCGGAAAAACTGCCACAATGTCTATAATCACTGGTGAGATATTTAATTTCGAAATTATTCACCATGGAAAGTAAATAAAAATGTAACTTGAATTATTTTTTGCGCGTAGGATTGACTTCACCCAATTCTGGCTCCGTACATTTCAAAAATATCGATGTATTTAAGAATATGGAAAAGTTCAGACAAAATTTAGGAATGTGCCCGCAAGAAAATCGAACTTTGCATTATTTAACAGTTCTGGAGCATTTGGAATTTTTTGGACAAGTATGCGCGGATTATATTTGCGTGTTTTACTATCAATATTAATGATAATAGCAATTTGTGGATGAATAGTTGAAAGGAGTATCGCAAAAAGCAGCCTTAGACGAAGCTAATGAATATTTAACCATGATGGAAATGCAAGAGAAGAAAAATTCGTTGGTTAAAGAACTATCCGGCGGAATGAAAAGAAAATTAAATCTGTGCATTGCGTTGATGGGAAAACCTCAAGTATGCGAAAACATTGAGTCAATATCGAAATAAACAATGTTTCAGGATTTTATTTTTTATTCTATTGTTATAGGTTCTTGTATTGGATGAGCCAACGTCGGGAATTGATGTGCAGTCGAGGAGAAAAGTATGGGATGTGTTGTTGGTCAGTAATTTCAACATATTCTAATGTGAAATGTGATTTTGTGTCAACTGATGAGAAGGCCAAGTAATTTAATCATGGCGAGGGACAAATTTCATTTTGTTTTGCCTTCCCCTTGGAAAAATTCCGGTCATTTAAAAATTCAAGTAAAAATTTTCGAAACGATACGATAAAATTGATTGTACAAAATTAATTTTGAACTGAAATTCGTAAATTATTTTTTTGCGCTGTAAAAATGTATGTGGATATGTGGATTACGCCACAGGGAGTCACGTAGCTGTCTTCTTCTTTTATTTTCCAAAATTTCTCTCAAATTGTCGTATTGAACAGAGTCGTAATCTATCTTTCAGGAAGATGACAAAAAACGAATAATTCAAGCAATTTAAAAAGTGAAATTTTGATAATTATTGTATAATTGAAGAGTTAGGTACTTGAAAATGAAAACAGCTAATTTTGCACGACGAGTCAAGTAAACACATTTTTATGAATGTGGAAGTTCTTAGAAAATATTTATTTAGTGTTGCGAAACTATCCAGTTGTAGAATTTTGGAATTTGCAATGGCTTGAATTGTGAAAAAATGCCTCAAATTGTATCCTGGTATTTATCATGTCACAACTCTCAATTTGTTTTTATAACTAGGCCCTGCGTGGAGAACGTACTATCATTTTTACAACTCATCACATGGCCGAACCTGACGCTTTGGGAGATCGCATAGCTATTATGGATCGTGGAGTCATTGTTTGTCACGGAACGCCGATATTTTTGAAAAAGGTTTATGGTATTATTTCTGTTTTTTTGTTATATTCAAAAGCAATGCAATTATTAACGAATGGATATCATTAATAGATACTGGATATGAATTAACTATCACCAAAAGCGAAGAAAATTCAGTCGGTATTGAAAATGCGATTAAGAAGATATTGCCGGATACTCGTCGAGAATTCGAAACGTTCAAGGAAATAGTATACAAATTACCTTTAGCTGAAACCGGCAAATTCCCAACTTTGTTTAAAAGTTTGGAAGCAGAAATGGAGCAGTTGGGTATTGAAAACATGGGGGTTGCTGCTACCACCATGGAACATGTATTTCTAAAGTACGTATATTTCGTAAACGAAAATCGTAAAGGGGTAAGATGAACATATTATTTATATTGCAGAGTGGGTGGCGTTTCTATTTACGATGCTAAAGCGAATAAAAATACAACGGTTACAGATTCTATTCCAGGATCAAGTACGCAGACGTACCTAATTAATTTTTTTGTATCCAGTTTCATAATTACTCGATATATTAATTTTTTTTGTTCGTAGATAACTTGCATTATACAAAAGGCCTGTTTTTATACTTCCAACAAATCTCAGCGATACTCAAGAAGAAATATTTATACACTAAGCGTGATTTAACCAAAGTATTCAGTCTAGTAAGTATTTTTTTTTTATCGAAAAGAAATAAATTTATGAGGTGGGAAGAAAAATAAATATTCTTCATTTCGAAATATCAACTCGAGCTTCGTTTTATTTAATTATCGTGTTGTTTATGTAATATATGTAATTATAATGATTTTATCATATAATTTTCTGCAGATATTTTTACCAATGTTGGTCGGATTAAGTATTTTGAGAGGATTCGAACCGATGGATTTTGGACCAGAACCATCTTTAGATTTATCAATGAGCACTTATCCCGATTCGACGATCATGATAAGGAATACCGCTGGAAACGACAATTTCGCCAAGCACTTGTCAGAATATGTCTCAGAAAAAGGAGGCTCGCTCGTCAACACCGTAAATACCACAATTGAGAAAGGTCAGTAATTTGATTATTTCGAAATCGCCCAATCGAGGAACAAAAATAACTGGATTTTTTCACGTTTCGCAGCATTACTCAAATTAGCTGAGGACATTTTTAAGTACGATAAAAATTACCTATCGGCTTTCGAATTGAATGAAACGATGACGAAAATATTGTACAATCCGCCGCTGATACATTCGTTGCCGATAACAATTACCACGTATTCGAACGTAGTACTTCGTAGTTTGACCAACAGCAATCGCTATCAAATCGATACCATTAACAATCCTGTAAATCGACCGCAGCAGGATGTAAGTATAATGTTGAATTAATCACGTAACATCGAGTCAAATTACCATTACTCATTGTCTGATATTTAATTGGTAGTCTTTAGGTGGATCTTTGATGATTTCAACTTTATTAAATTCAGTTTGGTTTCTGGCTTTGGGCTTATATACCGTGGTTTTAATGGGATACTTCGTCGAATTTGTAAATATGGAGCGAATTGACGGATTCCAGCATATACAAATGATGTCGAACGTGTCTCCATTTATATACTGGTTTGGTACCCTGATCTACGATGTCTGTTTCTTTCTACTTGTAATTGCTGCTCGTGTTTTGGGTTTCCAACTCATAAATGATACAGATTTCCTCAGTTTCGATCCGTCTCTGGGTTGGTGTAGTTTTATTCCTCGATCCCTAAATTGGGGGAAAATCCGCTGCTAAAATCGTAGAAAAAACCGCGGCGTTATCTAATAATTTACTTTTTTTTAGACGGAAAGTATATAGCGGATTTTTTTCCCGCGGCCGCTCAGCGGAAAAATAGAGAGCGTTTAGTCCTGAATTAACGCCGCGGTTTTTTCTACGATTTTAGCAGCGGATTTTCCCCCCAACAGGTTAAATTATGTCGTCGAATAATGATTTTTACATCGAATGTTCAATTTGCAGGTGTTTTTTTATTGATCTCAACTCTTTATGGAATTTGCGGTTTACTCTTCTCCTACGTAATTGGCCACTTGATCAGTTCTAAAAACAAATCTTCGTTAATTGGATTTTTCGATATAATATGTATGTACGAGTCAAATTAATTTATACGGATTTGTGTGCATCAGTTTTTCAACTATTCTTATTGCTTCGTAGGTTGTTATATCGTTTGTGGCTTTTACGAAGCGGGAAAACTTTTCGACCCGGTGCAATTCGATCGAATTTCTACATTGTTTTACGTCGCAAGAGCTTTAATTCTAGTCGTACCAGCGTCGAACTTCTCTTTATCGTTTATCAAACTAATGGCGATTTTCAACTCGAATTCGTCTTGTAATTATTGTTCCGATGCCATTAGACCAAAGTGCGAAGGTGGGTTGATTTTTTAACGAAATTTCGATGGTGCGATTTTAATTAATATTTAATAATGATTTTTGTTATTTTTGTGTCAGCTTTGTTAAAGAAGAAATCGTACTTGGTGTTCGCCTCAATTGAAAATCCAGATGGTTTACTATTGGAAGTAATATTTTTGATGGTCGATATCGTATTATATTCGGTGATATTGTCCTTGATCAGTACGGGCTATGTTGGTTTTTGGTTCAATTCGTTAAAGATTTGTATACAAGGAACAGAAACCACCAACAGAGATCAAGGCGATGACGATGTGCAGCAAGAATACAGTAAAGTTCAACAATATAAGGTGGATAAATCAAGTGAGTATGACGAACGGTTCTTAGAATTGAACAAGACTTCGAGTGATTAATACAAATTATTACCTTGCAGACTTCGTTTTAAAGAAGAAAAGTCAAGAGGAATCGAGAAAAAACGAATTACCCTATGCGAAAATAATTGAGAACATTCCAATGCGAGGTATTGAATTGCTGAAACGTTGATTAATTTGTTTTTTTAAAAACCATGCTGATTAGTATCTATAATTTTTGTAGCTTAAAAGATTTAGAAATGGCTTTTTAAACGTAGACGGTGGCAGTTGCATTAAAAATATGTTTTCGTGGGTACTGGGCGGCTTAAATACCTGGAATGGGATCGAAAATATGTCTACGATACTGGTATCGAATCTAAGGTAGATCTTATTTTTGCAGAAAGAAATCGAGTCGTTTTAGTGGTAGACGGATTACGTAAGAATTACAACTGGTCCAAACGATTCACCGCTGCCTCTAACGTGAGTTTCATCGTCGAACCTGGAGAATGTTTCGGTCTTTTGGGAGTGAACGGTGCTGGTAAATCGACAACGTTTAAAATGTTGACGGCCGAAATTGTACCTACTTTGGGTGATTCGTCCATTGAAACTATTAAATTGAGTGCTGATAAGAGACAGGTTTAAATAAAAAGAATGTATTTCTCTTATATGTGTTTGTTAAACAGCTATCGTAACGTTTGGTGTTTTTGCAGTATCTATTAATGGCCGGATATTGTCCTCAGACTAACTGCTTTATCGAACGATTAACCGGTAGAGAAATTTTAACGATGATTACCGCCTTGAGAGGTGTTTCCAGAACCGAAAATAAAACTGTAGTCGATAAATGGATTAATATCATAGGTACTTACCTGAAGCTGCAAATATTTCATCGTGTTGGAGATCGAAAATCAACGGTTTTTTTTCATCTTGCTAGGATTAGAAGAATACCAAAATAAAAGATGTAGTACTTACAGTGGAGGTAATAAACGAAAATTGGGTACGGCGATGTCGCTCATAGGAGATCCAAGAGTGGTATTTTTAGACGAACCGACCAGCGGAGTAGATCCGATTTCTAGACGTAATTTATATGATGTTATGGCACACAGTAGAGCAGCCGGTCAAGCTGTAATTCTAACATCTCATAGGTAATATGCATCATTATGAACTGAACTCGAGTTATTTTGATTATTTCAAATGATATTTTTGTTTTTAATTCAGCATGGAAGAATGCGAAACTCTTTGTGATCGATTAACCATCATGGTTTCCGGTCTAATGAAATGTATCGGAAGTACTCAACATCTGAAGAAACGCTATGCCCAAGGATTTTCGGTTTTGATTAAAATTAACGATATTTCTAATTTTGACGAAAAAGTAGCCAAGTTGAAGCAAAACATGACGGAAACGTTTACTACTGAGAAAGATTGCATTTTGAAGGATGAGCATAGAGTAAGAATTGGTTTATTTTTGATTATGCCATTCCTAGCTATATTTTGTCTATTAATTTTTTACCATCGAATCCAGGGTTTGTTGTACTATCAAATAAAAGATACTTCTTTACCATGGTCGACCCTATTTGAAAAAATGGAAGCTCTGAAACATCTTCACCAAGGATTGGTGGAGGATTACATACTCACGGATACAACGTTGGAGGAAGTTTTTATCTCATTTGCAAAGAAAGGATCTCCTGATCCAGTGTGATTTTCATTATTTTTTATAGCAACATGTGACTGACAATTACTTTTTATTTGTACTAAAACGCTTCGAGTTATTTTTATAACGACTATCATGTACTAGTCAATGTTAAGGAATGATTACCTTCTTAGTTCCTATACTTATTCCTAAACCTGTTGTTATGTACTTACTAGTCGAGGTAAGATTCCCTACTAGTATTTTCGAATAATTTTATTTTGTTTTCAGGTACCTACTCGTTTTTAAAGAAGCATTTAATTATTTATTGTTAGTTTAACTTTGGATTACCTTCATTTCTATCACTTAAGTTTGTTCGAATTGTTTCAATTATTAATATTACAATATGTATCTATTGACTGAAAGAAACAATTTGCTCCTAAGCAATAGGTACCTATGCGATACTCATGAATGTACACATATGTATACAAATTTTTCATGTTTTTAAGTTTTTTAAAAAGATTTTATTATGATTTCAAATAAAACAATAAATCCAACAGTTTCTTTAGTGTTAAATGATAATTCACCATAGTGGGAGACAATAGTTCCAAACTATGGTATTCATTTTTCCTTTACTTATTCAACTCTCATTTTATTGAGTTGAATGAGATTAAATCCCTCGGCTCAGATTTGTATTTCAGCGAATAATGCGAAATTGTGGGTAGTTATTTTCCATGAAGAGAAATAATCGTTAATAATTTTGAATAATCCGGCTCCGGCATCAAAAACTTGAAAAGAAGTTCGATTTATTCAAGGTTACTTAAAGTTAAAATTATAGACTAAAATAAACATTTCAAATTTTGAACTTTTAAAAAGGGGCAATGTGCGCGCGCACCTAATCAAGTAATCATTTTTCTCCCACCCAAATGTTTTTCTGTGATATACCACAAAGACATACTGTGATTGGTGGAAATACTTTTGAATTCGATTGCAACTGGCGTTTGCTGTTTACTACGTAGTTGTCATTTGTGTTTGTTTTGTTATTGATCTTTTGGAATTTAATTTTATCGCAGTGGTCTTGTTTAAATTTGTGAATTTGAAATTAATTATCGTTTTATTCACGTAGAATTACTTGATTCTTCAATTATCTGAGTAAGTACATGTTCTCATATAACTTGCAAGCTTTAAATTTCCAAATTTGAGTAATTATGAGCCACAGTTCGTGACACTGGTAACGCCATTGTTTTTATGGGATAGTTGGGCTGATCAAAACTTGCCTAGAATGTGTTCTTTTATAATTTGGTATCGCTGTAGAATATTATTAAACGATTTGATCGAAAGGTTCTATAAATTGGGGTCAAGAATCACTTAATGATGGTTTCGAGTGTATTTACTTTGTAAAATTTAAAATCCTTTATTTCATTTTATTTACGAGTATTACGTAACGTTCTGGAGTGAAGACCATGTGTGAGGTGTCATTGCTTTAGATTACGCAACATTCCATTAAAGTTACCATATGGCTCAAACTCATTGTAACGGTACACTCGACATTCCCGCCTAAAAATAAAACACCCCCTCCTCCCATTGTTCCATTTTCACTGAATAATATCATTTTATTTTTATATTTTCATATTTTATATCACGTTTTAGAAAATGGCTCGTACTAAGCAAACAGCTCGTAAATCGACCGGAGGTAAGGCTCCGCGTAAACAGTTGGCAACAAAAGCAGCCCGTAAAAGCGCGCCGTCCACCGGAGGTGTAAAGAAACCTCATCGTTATCGTCCCGGTACCGTAGCCCTTCGAGAAATCCGTCGGTACCAAAAGTCCACCGAATTGCTGATCCGTAAATTACCTTTCCAACGATTGGTACGTGAAATCGCTCAAGATTTCAAGACAGATTTACGTTTCCAAAGCGCAGCTATTGGCGCATTGCAGGAGGCCAGCGAAGCTTATTTGGTCGGTTTATTCGAAGATACCAATTTGTGCGCCATTCACGCCAAACGTGTTACTATTATGCCCAAAGATATCCAGTTAGCTCGTCGTATTCGTGGAGAAAGAGCGTAAAAGCTTCGGAAGTATATTATAAGAAGTATTCTTTTATTGGTTTGTTCATTCAGTTCGCGTATTAAGTATAGACAATGTTCTAGCGTTATTCTCTGTGTGTGTGAGTTATTTTTATGATTTTGTATTATGTTTTTCTTCATTCCTTTTCATTTTTCTCTTTTTTCTGTTTATGGTATCAGACTGTATCAAGCATGCGCGAAATTAACGCATTTCTCATTACTTGTAAGCAATATATTTTAGAAATGTGACGTATCTGATGTTTTTTATTCATGATTCATGATACAACAAGGTCGAATATTATTAAATACTGAAAAATATTACAACACGTACTCATAAAAGTGAGAAAAATTCACAAAAATATTCTAGAATGAAAAAAAACATTAAAACATAAACTCGATTGTCCATTAAAAAAGAACAAAATTATTAGTCTATTCGGTTTCAGAATCAGTAGATTCGTCATCTTCAGTTTCTGTATCGCCACCAATGGGCATACTATTTTCTAGCTCAATATTCACATCTGGTACAGGCTCAGTAGTATCCATCTGTTCTTGATCTTGTTCATCAGGTAAAGAATTCAACTCATTGTCGCCATTTGCAGCATTTTCATCTGATTGTTGCTCTTCCTGAGGAGCTTCTAGTACTGGGACTGGTGCTAAACCAGGCACCATGTCGTCGCATCTGGGTATTTGAACTTGTAAATCGAGCAGCCTTCTACTAATTTCCATCAGGGCGGCGGGACTAATAATGGGAGCCGGAGGAGGAGTTTCATCGTTATCTGAATTTTCGACAACTCGTTCCGCTCTCCGTTGCTCTTCTTGTTCGTGTTCCATTTTCTTCAATTGATAGTCGACTTCAGCTTTTAGTTCCATGTCGCCGGTTAATAAATTAGAGGTCTGTGGAGTGAGAAGAGTAAATTAAAAATATGCTGGTATTTTTTTGAATGCGTGTAGACTACGACGGTTGATTACCTCTTCTTTGTAGTTTTTCAATAGTTCGCACATGAATAAGATGAGATCTTTGTAGCATTGACTCTTGTGACGTTTTAGACGTACTTTTAACTTGAATAAGATTGGCATCTGTTCAGCAATTTCATTCATTCTCATGGCCTGTATGGTAAAAATGTTAGTTTAATGATGATGGAACTTGGTACATTTTTTTTTTTTTTGTTACAAACACGTACTTCTGTAACAGTAACAACCGTGTGACCGTGCGCTTTTTTAGCTTGACTACTTTCGGTTTCTTCGATCTCTTCTTCTTCTTCAGTATTGCCTTTCTTTTTAGATATAGCGTTGGCTACTTTTTTCTCATTATCGATCAAGATTGTAAAAGCGTCGCTAAGAATAGCTTCAGTTTTCTCATCTAGTTTCAAA
This sequence comes from Pseudococcus longispinus, assembly GCA_900064475.1. Taxonomy (NCBI): domain Eukaryota; kingdom Metazoa; phylum Arthropoda; class Insecta; order Hemiptera; family Pseudococcidae; genus Pseudococcus; species Pseudococcus longispinus. The sequence continues at coordinate 11,611 of FIZU01031781.1, forward strand.
TTTTCGTCAGCAATCGAATCTGTGAGAATGAAAAAAAAACAAAAAAAAACAAAGATGTTCATTAAAGTGAAAATATTTCAGAAAATGTTGATAAAATCTGCATAACAACACTAACTCATAATATCTCCGATGATTTTCTTACAAAGCGAAACACGTTTGGCAGTGTCGGCGAGTTTATCTAAAATATACATATAAAGGTACTCTCGTGTCTTCGGATTACTCGTATATGAGAACATGGTCCTTATTTCATCCGGTATCTTCACAGTAGTCGAGTGATTCTGTAAAGAAGAATAAATTATGAAAATATACAGACGTTTGAGAAGGACAAAGAAGATTAAAGATGTACTTTGCAATTATTCAAAAAGAAAAACAATCCAGTATAAAATGTTTCCAAAGTACTGCCTTTCTTTCTCAAATCTATTTCAATAAAAGTAGCTATCGTTCTGCGAACTTCGACTGATTTATCCAGAATCATAGTCAACATTGGGAATAATATAAATGGCCTGAGTTTGACGTATTCTTCGCGTATTCGTTTAATCAACGAAACCAGCGCTGTTTTACGAACGCATTCGTGCTGAGAATTGAAACAGCCGCAGATACAAGTGAAGTACCTTTCGACTAACGTTGTATACCTAGAAAATATGAATAACGTTTTTGGTCAAGTGAAAAAATAAATTATATGCGAAGTGAGAAGTCAGGAGGTGGTTCTTTGCACCTTGAACATAAATCACACATGCCGATTATAGCGTTGACCTGAATACTGGGTGAAACCGAGTTGGAGGAGAGGATTTCACGAAAAATTGGCATTATGGAGCCAGCGGTTTCTTCCTTTTGTAAACTGAGTTTGACCAGGGTCAAGATCGTGACTGCTTTGAGCGACGTAGTTACGCGACCTTTCCAAGCACCATCTGTAAAATAAAAACCGAGATATTAGTACCAGTTTCGAACATTCTTGGAAATATTACGCAATTTTGAGAGCTTTATTACCTGCCCTTTTTTTCGGCGCTATTAAAACATTCAATAGTAATTTAATAAACGATTTAGGGACATGTTTCGGATCTGGTTGAGCCAGCTCGCCGAGCAAAAATACATAATTCATTAATTTCGTTTCGTCAATCACATCGATCGGAGATTCTTGACTGATTTGGCTTTCAATATAATTCAAACAATTCTGAAAACGAATATCGAACCATGATTAATCATTGAACAATCATTTCGATGACATTTTTTCTATATATTACCATTATCTTCGGCGTAGACCATTCCTTTACAGCCAAATGACCGGTTTTTCTATCGGTAGCGTCTGTAATCAAACGTTCGCAAATATCTCGACATCGTCCAATAAGCTTCAAAGGTATCCGGCATTCCATCAGATCTGCCTCCATTTGGTTTAGTAAATTATTTTTGATATTGGGAGACATTCTGGTACAAACGTGATATAAAGTTTCAACGACGAGTTGACTGTAAGGCAAAGCATCCTATTGAAAACATGTAAATCCAATTATAAAAAATCTAAAATGAACAAGACCGCTGATTTTTCGACGAAGAAACTTCATACCCAATCTTGTCTAATTTGTTCGTATTGTGTAAAAATCAATTCATTGCTGGGTAAATTCATCAACTGAGAAAATGAAAGTATTAGACACCAAGCTGGATCATTGTTTTCGGTTTCTAGATGCGAATAAATCACTTGAATCGTTTTGCCCCTATAATAAAACAGTTTTGAAATAAAGAGATGAAACGGTCGAATTGATTTTATTCGAAGGACCTCTCGTTTAACTTACTTTACTGTATTATTTTGAACCCATTTGGAGACAGCGTAGTGTAAATAACGTCGTTTATTCTGTTTCAAGATTTCTTTCATGATTAACCAAGGTAATCTTGATACAATGGAGGTGGTGTGTTCGTACAGCATTATATGGTTGAGGATCACTTTGGTATAGTGCTGAAAATAAAATTGAAATAATTTTTTCGAACTATAACATCGTATTGAATTTTTCTACACTTACTTCGACTACTTTCTCTTGAGCTTTAACCTCTTCTTCTGCTACTAAAGGACAAACACCCTCGACCCAGCAAGTGATAACCTCAGGATGATCTGGATACATTATGATCAAATCGGTGATTATTTGACACATGGTTTTCCTTACCAAAACCGATAAATCATCGCATCCGATTAAAAATACCTGTAAAATGAACCGTAATATTTCAAACGTTCGTTAATTTTAATTTCAAAATAATTATTCTATTACCTCCAGATACTCCCTTTTGACCCATAATCGATTACACAGCAGGATCCTGGAGAGTAATTGGATAGCGCATTTTTTAATAAAAACTTTATCTTCATGAGAAAACTGTACTAGCATCTGTAGTATTACTTTAGCGCCTGGAAGAGGATCCAGATTAGCATCGTCAAATTCACCCTGATTCGCCAAAAACTGCTGAGTATCGAAAATCTCCTTCTTAAATCGAGCTACCTCGTCCGGTTTATCTATACCGTTATATGGGTCAATAAATATTTTATCCATCAACTTTTTAACTTTGGAACCCTTATTGAGGTTGGATAGAAATTGATCCAAATACGACAGAGCTTTGGTTCGAATATTCACAGACGTGTCTTGACATCGATAAAATACAATAGCCAATAAAAAAGCTTCATTTACAATAGCCGCATAGTCTTCTGATAGCCTTCGACAGTGTATTGTTTCATCTAGTAACAATTGATTGATCATTTCCAACGTCAACATTCGAGGTTTATTTTCAGCCATGTGGGATATGAAAATGATGGAGTATATTTGCCTGGCTTGGAGCGCCGGAGGTGATATTTTGATTATATCTAATGCGACAGCTGTCGCTTTGGCTCGATTTTCGGCACGATCCGGAACAGAAACGCAGATCCTTTGGATTAAAATGTTCACGGAATCGTAAGCTACGTCTCCGAGGTCGTTTAAAAGTAATTTCAAAAAACAAGTGTAATTGGCGCGAATTACGGGGCCATCTTTGACCCCAATATTCGAGCTACGCGACTCGTTCAGTAAAAATATTGGCATTAGTTCGGCGAGAATCGTTTTCACAGATTTTTTAACATCGTTGTGCATCACTTTGGCCATTCTGAGCATTATTAAGAAGCTCTTATAAGCTAAACAAGAAGCCGATTCGCGTTTGTATTGATTCAAGTTGTAAATCAGTAAGGCGTTATTGATTTTTTCAAGTTTGGTAGCGATAACTAATATTTGTACTGTGAGGTTTAATGAAGTTTCGTCCATTCTGAATTTACGATTTTCTATAATCAGAGCCGAATTATCAAGGAAATCGTTAGTTAACGAAAGCACTTCATGTTTGTTACAGTTCAACCTTTCACCTTCATTATCATCTGTATCCATATTATCGTCGTTATTTTTACGTTTAACTCCCTTCGCATTGCTAGGAACTGCATCAATTTGTTCGAAAGCTATTCGTATCACAGCCACAACAAATGAATAAAGAGTGGCGTTGAATATCTGACATAAGTGACTGCCAGGTATGGCTATTAGTAGAGAATATAAACGGATAGCATGTAGAGCTTCGATAAAATACTGAGAATTGGTCGGTTCTTCTTGAAAACGAAGTATTAAGGTTCCCATGATCGATATCAGAGCTTTGTAATCTAAACCTTCGTCTATTAATGTTTGCCAATTCAGGTCATTTTCGATTTCACTTCGATCGCCACAATATTCGGAAACTACCGCTTCTAACGATGTGCCTGACTCTAGGAACCAGTTTTTTAACGAATCGTGAAAATCCTTTATAACCGCGTCGATTGATATTTCTTCTAAGACGACTTCATATTCGGACGGAAATGCGATATATCCACTGAATCCATTGTCTAGCCAGACTTTCTTGACCCAGCTTTCTGGAAGGTAGTCTTCCGTTCGGAATTCGCCGAATGTACCGAGAATTCTATTCATTTTTTGATACTGAAAGTCAGTAAAAAACTCTGATTAGAACGATGGAGTGTTTTCATCGCGAATATGTTATAATGAAGATGAGTAACGAGTGGGAATACTTACGTTTCATTATTTTAAAAACAGGAACATTTTTCAAACGAATTTCCAACGAGTTTTAGGATTAAAATTTAAAAGAAATTCATTAATTTGATATTTTGATAACATTTACGAAATAACGATTCAACAAATAAAAATTTTTAAAAAAGCGCCAACCATGGAGCACATAAGAGTAGATAGGAGCGTCTTTGTGGTTATAATAACTTCTTTCATCAGATCTCAGTCAGAGTGCGCTGGTTGCGGAGGAAAAAATTAACGTAATTACTGTAATTTACTAGTAATTTCTGAAATTTGCAATTTTTTCACGAGAACAAAAACGCTACTTATGGGAAAAGATAGAAGTTTGAACAACCAGTTGAAAAGAAAGGGAAGGAGAAATTAGAAGAAACCAGCCAACCAGAACCCCAGCAGCTCAGTAGTACGCGTGTTCTTTTCGTGTCGAGTTTAGTTGTGTGCTTGCGTCAGGGCGTCATTGTATTTGTTTTGCATCTCGTCGTGGTCGTTTCGTAATTCGTATTTCGGTTAATTTAAACTTCGATATTTCATATTCGCGGATTTCATTTTTATAAATGTTCGAAAGCAATAAGGCGGCGTCAATTTAATTAATTTCGAATTTCCAATGTTGAATAATCAAAGTTGACCGCTGTCTTTGTCGTTGGTAATTCGTAGTCGTTTGGCTCGACGTAGATAGAATGCCCGAGCGAAAATGTTAGGAGGAAAAACCATTCAAAAGCTGAAATCGCGAGTAAATTCGTGTTCGGTTTATTCACGATTTTCTTTAAAATGAAGATTTCAGCTTTTGAAAGTGATTTTCTCCTATCATTTTCGCTTGGGCAGTCTATCTACGTCGCGCGCCGTCGCCGCTTACGCGAAAACTTCGTTGTGATTAATTTTCGATCATGTTTGTCGCGATTTTTTCGTTCAATTCAATCAAATGGTATCCGAAATGCTGATTGAATTGGTAAGTGGTTTTTATTTTATTTTCTTGAGAATAATATTAATATTAATTACTTTAGTTACCTATACCGCGTCGGGGTGTCTACCGGGCACGAAAAGCATGAATTTAGAAAATGAGCACGAAATTTTGATAAAATTGATTAAATTCTGAAATTTTTTTTTGGAGAACGTTCGTTTAATTGAAATTTAAATTGAAAAAAGCAGGGATTTAAACAGCATCATTTTCATTTGTTCCGTTCCAATGCGTTATGCTTGGTTTAAAATATTGTTTTCTTGCTTTGAGTTGAAAAAAAATTCTTTCGCTCTTCAATTGAAACTCTGGTTTCGCTCACCTTATTCATTCGTTCACCTGCTCAGATTTCTGTTTAAATTTTGAAATTAACAACTTTTTTCAAAATTTGTTTTGGGAGATGTTATTGCCGAAAAATGACTTCTTTTGAAATTAATATATTTTTTAAATCGTTCTCGTTGTTTCTTTTCATTCGTTTTTTCTTTTTGAAGCGGCTATGGTTTAAATGTTCAGTTTTTGTAATAAATTAAATTGTTATGGTTTATTTGATTAAGTTTTTCATGATTTTTATTAGTTTTTTTTCGGTCATCAAGGTTACGATTTGCGTTCAGTTTTAGGTAAATTCCTGAAAAAAACCATTGAATGCTAAAAGCCTCCTCCAAAGTCAATTTCGATGGATTTAGGGGCATTGTTCAAGGATTTTTAAGATGAAAAAATGAGAAAATAACAGCCCCTCCTCTAATTGTTGCAGGGCGCTGATTTTTGGGTATATATTCGTACATACTTCGATTATCTGTGAAATACTTTTATTTTAAACGAGAATAGAATACAATAGAATGACATTGATGAAAATGTATGAATAGCTGTGATTTTTATTGCATTACAAAATTATGGTGGAAATTTCATCACAGTATGATGGTTCAGATTTATGTACCTCTATGTGGATCACTTGTCAGTGACATCACTGCAACTGAATTTAATTCAAGGGGGTGGTTCATATGTAGTTGGGCATGAACAATAGAAAGTTCGAAGCCCGTCACACTCATGAGCTACGCTACGTTTTCAGGTTCAACTATGCTTTTTGGTTTACATTACATCTTATGGGACACCACACACGTAGCTACGCTATGTTTCAAGGACATTGTGAAAATTCATCCCAAAAAATTATTTCGATAAAAAAAATGATAAAGTTTTTATTGCTTTGCGACCAACTTTCGATTTTTATAACAAAAATTTCATAAGTTTTCATGGTGAAAACCAATTTTTTACAAAAATTAAAAGTTTAAACTTTCCAATTTTTGTAATTGAAATAATTTTTTTGGATCAATTAGAACTATTTAGGCCCGGTTTTGGTACCAAATGAAGGGTATTTTATTATTTTTTAAATCAAAAATTTAGATTTTTCACCAACTTACAACTTTTTAACCCCCTGGTAGGGTAGGAAAAGTAGTATCCGATTTCGAGGTCAATGGTTTGGGTAGGTGTAGGAACTTAAACCAAGTGGCCAAAAATCGCATTTTTTTCGAAAGTGACCCCACTTTGAAGCCCCCTAGCTTTGCTCTCCTTTGAGCTAGAAGTCTAAAACTTTCTATGGTTCATTCCCAACTAAATATGAACCACTCCCTTGAATTTGGTCATAATCCGAGATATGTTTTTTTCCGCGCTCTACCGTAATGTGCATACGTGTATACACAAGCAAACATGCGTTGTGGATGACAAGAGTCAAGACACAAGTTGACGATTTCGATTTGTTCCACCATGTATTGGAAGATATATACAGGGTGTTGAATAAAACGTGTTCAAATACTATAATCATAGATGCAACTCAAGTAGACAAACAAAAAACGTTATCATGAATGGTTGCCTATCTCGTAAATTGAAGGCGATATGAATTTTTAAAACTTGAAAACAATTATTTTTCATTTTAAAAATCAAAATTTCAATCAGTTAGTTTCCATTTTTTTCAACACACAAAGACCTCTTGATACTTGTCAAGGATGGAGGGGTGGTGTCTGTGGGTGATGGTAGTATCTGAAAAATATTTATTTTCAAGTTTTGAAAATTTATAGCCCCTTCAATTCACGAGATAGGCAACCAATCATGATAACGTTTTTGTGTGTCTACTCGAGTTGCATCTATGGTTGAAATATTGAACACGTTTCATTTAACACCATGTGTATGTTTTCAAATACAATTACATTAAGGCAAAAAACTTTATAGGCGTCGCAATTAAACATTAACGCAATAGACTTGTATTAAAAAGTATATATTCAATTAAAAATCACAGAGTTCATGACTAAAATTCATCATTATAATGATTCAAGTTGCATACACATGCTTCTTTCTGAGCATCCAAATAATACTTACAACCGCCACCTACGACAGCTAAATAAAATGCTTTTGCCACGCTTTTACATCCTGAAAAAAAAATTATTCAAATATCAACTCTTGTACCCGAGACTGTTTGGTGAACATGAGAATAATGTGTACCTTTATCTACAGCTTCATTATCAACAATTTTCTTCACTGAAGAACATATACCGTATAAACATTTCTTAAACTTCTCATCACATTTCTCCTTATCCTTGCCACAAGTACCATAACAAACATCATGATCATTGCAACATTTTTCTAACTTATATACAGGAACGTAACTAGGAATCTGTAACCAATACTTAATGTAGATTGTGTAATCAAGAATAAAGTGAATATCGAATTATTATAGCAACCTGTAAGCCAGGGACCCCGCATCCATTGCCAACCGGTTCATGATATATATTGCGTCTTGGCTTTGCTCCTAAAAATTGTAAAAGTATAAGATTAAGTGAACGGTGTTTTGTATTCATTACAAAGATTACATAAGTCAAATAAGTACTTGCCATTAGGGCATTTGAATTCGCAATTTTCTTCTACAGATGCACTCAATATTTCTCCAAAATGACCGAGAAGTCTCGTAAATTGAGATGCGAAATATCTCAATGAATCAAAAATATCATTCGAAGCACCGGAGTCCGGATTAGAACTATTCACTGATTTGCCATTAAAAATAATTAAAAAAACGTAAATTACGGTCTTGAACGTTAGTATTTGCATTTTTGGATATATTTAAACTATTTGACATGATAATCGGTTACGTTTATACTTGAAATTATTGCAAATGAGTCGGTAAAATAAAATATGAAGCTGACAAATTTTTTTTTCAAAATTTTGGCATAGATTATCAAAACAAAGCAGATCAACCACTTATTGAAATTTTTTGTCATTTTGGTTTTGAATACAATAATTTCAGATAGCTTTTTGGTCTAAATCTGTGATATGCTTGTGATCTGTGACATTTTCAAAAATCATTCACGGTAGAATATTCGGTTGAGATTTTTATATGAACGGAAAAACAGTAAAGGCCCATGAGACCGGTACACCATTTGGCCGGTATACCAAATTACCCCCAACAGGCCGGCAAACACAGAAATGATAGGTACCGGGTAGTTGGAGTCCAGGGTTGCATGGATCCGGATCCTTTTTTCAGGATCCGTGATCCGTGATCCGGATCATCCAGTCAAGATGATCCGTGATCCGTGATTCGAATCATTTTTTAACAATGATCCGTGATTCGTGATCCGTAAAACCTAACCTTACGGATCAAAATTTCACGGA
>FIZU01031803.1:0-12752 GCA_900064475.1 Pseudococcus longispinus
CTAAAAGTATGGTAAAATTTACTATATTCATATAGTATATTTTACCATAAATCAAGAATTGGTGTAACTTCCTGATATTTTATAGTAACTTTTACGATACATTTCTCTCAGTGTGATAACGAAGAAGCCACGTTTTTGAATCTGGAATTTTCAAGATTCATATTTCGACATGAAAGAAAAAAATCAAAAAAAACCATCATTTGAAAAAGTACCTATGGTATACGACTATACGTGCACAAAAAACTTTATACCTAGTTTGAAAAGAACTGAAAAATCATCAAAAATCACAATTTTAACTCAGAGGACATGAAAGTGTCAACTCTGGAGACAGAAAGAAGTCATTACCTGGTAAAGAGTGAATGATCGCAATAAATCATGATGATTACAATTCAAAGTCATAAAAAAGTCACAATTTTACGTTAAAATTCATAAAAAGCTACTATATCTTCATGATAAAGAAAAAAAATGAAAAAAATCAGCCAAAATTATGACAGTAAAAATGTTGAATATTTCAAAAAATTTGCAATCAAGCAATAAATAGAAAAATGAAATAAGGCTAAAAAATAATAATTTCAAAGTCATCAAAAAAAAGGCCATAATCTGGCAATAAATAAAAAAATGCTAAAAACATCATGGTGTCTTACTAATTTTTTGTTTGTAGAAACCACTACTATTTCACTAGGTACTTTCCAAAAAAACTATCTACCAATTCAATTCTGAAAACGTTAGAAATATGAGAAAATGGATACTTCGTCTGCCTTCTCAAAAAAAAAAGTCTCCGCCATTTCCATACTATCCATGAAACTACAAAACATGGGATATGCTTTTGCTCATTGAATTTTTTAAGTCCATAAAGACGTGATATTTGAAATTTTCTTGAAAATTTTCAAGTTCAAAAAGTCATTTGAATTTTGAAAAATTTTCCAAAATCCAAAAAAAACGAACAAAATATTTAAAAGTCAGTGTAACGGATTTTCGTGAGTGAATTTCGTTGAAAATTTTTTAAAATCCAATTCCAAACACAAAATGTCAGTAGAAATTTGAAAACTTTTCCAAATTCAAAAAAGTGTGACAAAATGTCTGAAAATCAGGATTAGGTAAAAAGCTGTCTGACAAAATGTGTGATTTGAACTTTCTTTAAATTTTTTAAACCCATAAAGTTGAATTTTCCAAATCCAAAAATTCATTTGAATTTTTAAAAATTTTCCAAGTTCAAAAAAGTCTGACAAAATGTCTAAAAGTCAATTTCTGAAACTTTCCAAGTGCGAGAAATTCGTCTGACAAAATGTCGGAAAGTTACTCTAATTTCTAAAATTTTGCAAGTTGAAAAAGTCGAAATTGTTGGTTTGACAAAATCTGTTCCAAAAGTCAGCATTATCTCTGAAGTTTTCAAGTCCAAAAAGTCAATGAAAATCTGAAAATTTTTCCAAGTCCAAAAAAGTCTAAACGTGGATGTGGCGGAATTTCGTGCCGTTTTTTACAGGTTTGGTCATCGCAAAAGCATATCCTATGCTGAAAAATCAGGGTTCACCATTATAGAAGAATTTTAAATTCATCGTGAAAAAAATTGATGATGCTTCTATTTACTAACTAGGTACAATTTACACTATTTTCACTGATTTCACTACCTGAGACGCCTTGAAAAAATTCATAACTTTGATATTTCGCAGACGAAAGGAAAATTCCATTCTCACGATTGGCTGCTGCTAAAAACATCTGTCCAAGTAACTACCGAAGTCATCTCTCAACAACAAAAAACGTATCAAACTTCCTAGGTACCAAAAAAGGTTCTTTTTCCTCGTTTTTTTTTTCGACAAAAGATGATTCTATTGTAAAAGCGAGTACCTATTTGGTTCACTTCATTCTCACTCCTTTTTTTTCTTTTTTACCAAAAGCTCGTTGATTAAGATAAATTTAAACCCGGGTGTACCTATAGTCGTAGGTGTAAAAATGAGCTGAATTAGGAACGATGTTGGCACACGATGTTTTTCTTCAATTCAATAAAAGACGAGATTGCGCGATAGTCTACCAGTACGTTTCGAATTCGGTTAATGAAAAAATTTAATTTCGACGAAAATTTCCGCGTTTACGGATCCTCGCATCGAACCAGCGATGCTGGATGAAGATTAAAAGCGTTCAAAAACGAAACCAAGGTGCTTACTCGGTATCGTGAATAGAAAACAAATTGGAAATCCGTGTACTAAATAAATTCGTCGCGGCTGAAATTTATCGTTTTCGCCATCGACGTTTTTCGGTCTTTCATACAAGCTCAAAAAATATCTAAGGAGCATCAAAGGTATACTCGCACTTTGAAAATCCCATTCAAGATTTATCCTTTACCATAAATCTGCCACGTTCGAGTCACGATTTTAAGAGAATTCCTCTATACAACAATAACAATTGTTAGAGGAAATTTTTGATTTTATTTTTGCATTTGCTCTCCGCCACTAAGTAAAGTTGATTAGCGAAATGAAAAGCCACAAGCGAGAATTCTAATGAGAATCAATTAACAAGTCTAACGAAGTAATTTTCTACGCTTTATGCGGTTAACTGGAATTTTATTATACGGAGTGCGAATATAATCGAAGCTTTTGCGATACAAGCTGAGAAAATATGAGGCTAATTTTTAATTGCTCGATGGAATTAATTCGGTATATCGTAGGTTAAAATGTACTGCGGAGATTATAAAAGGCTCGACCGAATAAAGGGTATACATTATTAAGATGAGCGAACGACGTGAGGGTAGCGAAGGTAGGACGAGGTAAGCGTTAAATTTAAGAAATTGAAGTATTCGATGTTTGCGAAGCTTATATAGTAAATCCTTTCTCACCGGTTAAACAAACTTTTCGTTCCCATTGTTATTAAAAGGTTTAAAGAAGAAAGTTTTGAACATTGTTTCAATGGGATTGCGATCGAACCGGCAGCGGCAGGTTTCACTGGTCGGGCGAGCTTTTTATGTTTCACACGAGTGTAAGTTAACAGATAAGCTTTGAATATTTACTTTCAGTATGTTGCCAATAAGATTAAAAACTTGAAAACGTTGTAATTTAGCTTTAAATTCATCCCCATGTGTACGCGAGGGTATGCTCTGTGAATTGTGTACTCCGCGGAAGGTTGTGTGGTTTTTTTTCTCTCCGTGAGTCGAGAAGTACCAGTATTGTTTAGACGACTCGAAATTTCCAGCTAAGGGTCGCTGTGGTGAGAATTCAATTGTGTAATATATGAATGAAAGTGTTGTGTTGTCGAGTTGCAAAAATATGGGTAAAACGAGTAAAAGGGTTGGTTGGATTTTCGGTTCATGAAGAAAAGGGTTGTGTTTCGTACTTTATCACTGGGTATTTCGGTAATGTAAAAGTTTTCAAATTCGGATGATGCTTTTCCCTTATCACTCTTCGTTGAAGAATGCCGTTTAATTTTTCGAGTTCGGATGTGAATTCATGTTTTTGATGAGGTACATTCACTCGTCAGCAACATCGTATTGAATTTTATATATTTACTTCGAAATTGGAATTTTTATACGTCTGGATGTTCGGTATTCTCATTTTGGGTAATTAGAAGATTATTATTTTTATTCGACAAGATAATACAGACAAGGGTTAGCAAAATTTGAATATCCGAAAATTCTTTGATAAAAGTGCGAAAAAATATTCAAAATTCATCATAAAATTTCGTAAAATATCATCAAAATTGTTCGAAAAAGCACAAAAACTGTAAATCCGTTTTAAAAAACGTTACAATCTTTTTGAAATATATTACCAAACGCCAATTTTCATGATTTCTGGCCTGGATATGTATTATTGGGGGAGGAAAATGTGTTGGGGGGGGGGGGGAGTTGAAACATTTTTGCCTTATGTTTTTGTGTTGTCAAATTTTTTTGTCTTAGATGACTTCTTGAACTTGGAAAATTTCAGATAATTTCAGATAGTAAAAGTGGTTCAAATACTGATCATTTAAAATAATGATTATAATAATATCTGTTTATGAAATTTGTTGAAAATATTGCTGAAGTGGTCAATAATTTCATAAAAATCAGTGCAAATATTATAAAACTTTTTCAAAATTAAGTAAAATTGCTTGGCATTGTCATGAAAATTGGAGAACATATCGTAGAAATTGCTGAAAAATCATGAAAACTGTCGAAAATCTTGTAGATATGAAATCTTAAAATTTTCACAAAGATCTTTTATCAAAAAAATCATTAAAAAATTATGAAAATATCAAAATTGTTTAGATGCTGACAGTTATCACAAATTAGTAAAAATATTGTAAAAACTGTCCAAAAAGTATAAAAATTGTCAAGAATTTCTTTAGAATTCTTCAAATAGTCATAAAAATTGGTAAAAATCTCGTAAAAATTATAAGAATTTTTATAAAAATCATTTGAATTGTCGTCGAAAATGTTCACAATAATATTTTAATTGATTTTTACAGAAATCTCAACAATTTCAACAACTTTTCCTGCTTCAACTTTTCAACACTTTTTAAAAGGATTAGAGGGTACCTTATATATTAATTCGAAAAAAAACACAAAATTTTTTAAAAATTGACTAGGAATTTAAAAAAAAATTTTCTTACTTCAAATTTATGAAAAAAAGTAGCTGTAAGTACCTTTTGGAGAAAATAGTGACAAAAAATAACAACGTTAATTCAGTTACAATGATTGTAAAAATAGTTCAATTTAGGCCAAAGAATTAAAAAAATTGCAAAAAAATATTCAAAATGTCAAAAATAATTTTGAAATATCAATATGGTCAAAGTTGTTTTAAAAATTATCAAAGTTTGGTAAAAATTGCACAAAATTTCGAAAGTTGAAATTGCACGAAAAAGTGTTCAAAATGTTTTTAAAAAATTTATAATTGCCGAAAAATTATTGAAAATTTGACAAAAATTGATCGCAATATGGAAAAAATTACATTTTTCATGTTATTTTTTGACTAATTTTTATCAAATAATTTTTCCAACACATTTACGATGAGTAGGTGTGGAAAATCATTTTCTTTCATTTTACAAATTTTTTATCTCAATCTAAAATTTTTTCGAAATATTTAAAACAATTTTAATGATATTTCATTGATTTTTAAATAATTCTTAACGATTTTTTTTTAATTTTTCAACTTTTCTTTTTCAAAATTTGAAGAATTTTCATGATATTTGATCAAATTTGAAAATAACTTCTTTTTCAAAAACATAAAAATTTATTCTCAAACTTCTTTATTGAAATTTCTGCAACTTTTCAATGTTTTGTCAGGATTTACAAAACTTAAGTATAAAACTTTTTTAATGGACGTGACATTTCAGTACTTTTTTTTACATTTCACCAAACTTTGCAAAACTTATAAAAATCATTGTCTTAAATTACTTTGAGTTTGAGTACCTAAAATTGTTTTCTTCTTTTTTTTAGAACGATCTAAGAAATGCCTAATATAGATACTTATAGTTAATTAATGGCAATGACCAACAGAAACTTCCTGTAATTATTAATTATGCAAAAGTTGAATTAGATAAACCGATCGGTCACTATCTCGAATAAAATTTCACAGCATGTGATAATCGAAGAAAAAATTCTCTAATCAATTGAGTCTTCACCCATCTTCATTTCATATAAACGGTACATCATGTTTGATAATGACGAATCCGATGTGATAATACAAGCAGGTTACCATTTAAAAGAGGATCAAAAAATCACCTATCAACAATGATTTCGAAAATGAACCGCCGCTCAAAGCTTCGTTAATCACTGAACACACACCTCCGTTAACTAATCTGTACACACCGTGAGTATTTTCTCTCAAAATTATTAAAAATGTTTACATTAACTTGACCTCCAATTCAACAGTTGTTCCTTTTCAGGACCGCAGATACTTCTTCATGGCACTCAATACACTTTTATTTCACCTTCTAACAATTTTCATCACCCAAACTACATGCAATCCGATTTACTGCACTAATCTGACATCTGTCGCTATAAAAACCTCTTTCAAAGAACATCCATCAATATCTAACACTTCCGATTACTTGACTTTAGTTCAAAACAGCGACATCTTCGTCGATAAAAGTTTACTCCTAGAGGCGATATTAGCAGACCCAGAGGAAAAACTGCTCGCTTTGCTGGCTCCAGAAAAATGGGGCAAAACCATAAACCTTCGAATGATCGAACATTTTACTCGAATTCCGACTGACTCCAGAGGTATTCCAATCGATTTAAAAGATACCCCAGTTTACAAATTATTCCGCAATAATGAGATCGTTTTACCAAATGGTAAAAAAGAAACACTTCGTCAGCCATTACTTTTGACAAGGAATGCTCCAGGTACATTGAATATACACATGGGAAAACACCCAACAATTTACGTAAATTTATCGCCTCTGCGTGATCGAAGTGATTACAACAGTGTGATGTCAAACTTATCCAATATACTAGGACACGTTTTCAAACAACACTCTTACTTGCAAGAAGTCATAAAAAATTGGTACCAGAATGAATCACTTTCACTTTTGCAAAAAATCGAGCTCAATTCTACTCTGGAAGAATTTACATACGTAAAGGAATTCAAAGCTGAGACATCTGATCTGATTAAAGCACTTAGATTTCTGAGCCAACTTCTTCACAAATATTTTAAATCTAGAGTCATAATATTATTGGACGACTACGACATTTTATTAGACATTCTACTCGATAAGAACATCCCCCAGTCAGATAAACTAGCCATAAACAACGTATTAACCTTATTGTTCTTGCATACATTCGAAATAAACACATTCTTGTTCAAAGGCATTCTTACCGGAAGACATGAAATCTCGAAATTGATGAAACAACACGATTTATTCACCGAGTACAAATCGGTCGTGGGGCAGACGTTCGAATTCTACGGTTTCCTTCAACGCGACATCGACACCATATTCGATGCTTTGCAGATATCTCAACAAAATCGTGCCAAAGCTCAAAATTGGTACCAAGGGTATAGAATTAACAGTCAAGAAACGTCACTTCGATTCGATCCAGCATCCATTGTTAATTTCATCAATCACAAAAGCTTAAAGCATGATCCATTTAGAAGCGACAAATTACTAGAGGATTTAATCCAAAATAAACAAGTTAGAAAATCATTGATGAATTTGATTTTCGGAAACTACGAATCATTCCAGTTGTGCCAACTGAATTTCGACAACGATGGCGTGGATTATATCAATAAAGCTGTTCAAAACGAAACCGAAGAGTTTGATGGAGCTTTACCTGTACTTTATGCTTATTTGTGCTCATCGGGGTACTTGACTACTGTCAATTATGATACAGAACAAGCCATCGTCAGATTGGCCAATAATAAAGCCAGGTTCAAGATGGCAAATATCATAATATCTTTTTACACTCGTCGTTACGATATCCCTGAAACTCTGCTATCTCAATTGACCAAACTTTTCAACGAATTTATCCAAATAAGCGGAGTTTCCTATCCGGATGTGGAAATGACTATGCAGAAACTGGTGGATAATTTACACATATTCGATGAGAAATACAAACAGAACGATGTCCACATACCAATTGATAACTCAGAGATATATCCACTTATGAGAGTAATATTACACTCGGTGGCTTTAAATATATCTCATCTTTATGATTATCGAACCCTGACACCTCGACAAGGTATCAAATCATTCGTAACGCTTTATAAAGACAAAAGAGCTACCATGATCGATCTCATGATCGATACACCAATTGAAGAAATCCTTTCATTAATGTCAGCCAGAGTCGATGTGATGGATTTGCACACACGTAATGATATTCTAAGGTGGATTGGTATCAGATTAGGAACCGATGGAAAAATAAACATTATGGCAAAAACAGAACAAAGAGAGTGAATATTTCTCATTGAACCGTAATAATAACACACCTAATGATACACAAAAAGGTGAAAGGTTAATAGGTTTCCTTCGTATACCTGACGATATCCCTTTTTATTTAGTAAATTGTCTATTATCGTTATTAATATTACCCCAGTTGCGAATAGATTAGTAGATGATATCTCCGTTTACTTTCATAAGATAATTTTCTCCCCCAAAGTTCTCGTTAAAAATTAAAGTCCAATTATTTGTTCGGTAAACAACCCCGTTAAATATTTATTTCAATTAAGATTACGTTTCTACGCCGCAGTGTGTTTCTTTCCAAGTTATCATTTTTTTCGCAGTACCTAAGATGGAATTTTTCCTTGTTATATTTTTTATTGTTTATTTTTTAGAAAATTTTTTGTGTAAATTACCGAAGTTTAGGCGATCAAAATGTAATAAAAATTTTCATCAAGTTTTCAACAATTCCAGTTTGTTAAAATTACGAATAAATTAAAAAAGAACAGAATTCGAGAATATAAGAACATTTTTTTACGTACTCGTTTGAATTTTATAGCATTTTGGAGAAAAATCGCATCTATACGTCATCTCGTAAAATAATTTTCAATACTTTACAAACCAAATCGAGTAAAAATTTTTTACCAATAATTTACAATTATACCGCCTTCTTCCTTCCAATGAGTAAAACCTTCGCGTCGCTGGTCGTCTCAGATTATCATTTTTTTCCAGTCGTAAAATCCTATAAAACGAATGCTTAAAAAGTTGTTTTACGAGGGCACATTTTTCCATAATATTCTCTCACATCGAGATTTTTTTCATCAAGTCGTTACTATTCCATTTTATTGATAGTTCTGGTCTCGTTAAAACAATAATTTCATCAACGAATCATCCGCATTGTAACGTTCCAAAATCAGATACGAAAATTTCCTCGAAATAGACCGCCATTCTTATACGTAAACCTTAAATTAGTTCTAGTTTCGAATTTTGACTCGACGATTCCATCTTTCGTCTTCGTTTCGAGTTATATTGTCGGTTTAAATCCGACTTCGCGAAATATAAATCAAAACTATTATTCTTAATGCTTTTTAAAAATGGCAACACTGTCTATTGTCCGAGTCCATTTATAAGGCAGCTTCTAAGAGGGGAATTTTTTCTATAAACCTACTCAAGTACCTACTGATCCTTGAACTCAATTATTTCCACACATCACAACGACTACGTACATAAGTCGACGTAATATCATAGACATTTCGATAAAGCTTTACGTTTACGCACTCGAAAACTGTAAATAAAACAAACGGCGGGCTATAAAAAAAGAATTGACCACAAGAGGGTAAATTCACCTTTAAAAGAGGCCAAGATTACAAACGTTAAGAAGTAATTCACTCGCCATTCTTGAACGTAGACTTGAAAATAAGTGGTTTCGAGAAATATTGAATAGAAAAGAGGAGAGGATCGTTTTCGAGAATGTTTTCAAAATGTTTTACTTCTTATATCGAGCTTTTTATCGCGTTAAATGTCTAAAGCAGGCGGTCTTTCGATATAGTCGACGACCTTGATTGATTATTTCAAAATTCATCCGCGTTTATTTCAAAATAAATTACCGTAGATGTTCTAAGAACTTTAAATTTTAACAGGATTTCCTTTCATGACAGGATACGTGCCTCATGGTTCAACATTCGATTATGGTATTGATTAAAATAATTCAATTTTTTGATTACTCGATTTAAATGAGTTACTTGCACTTTTTAAACGCGATTTTCGTTGGAAAAATCTTTAAAATGAAATCTGAGTCTTGATTTTTTTGCATCAATATTCTTCCATTGAAAGTATTGGAAATGAAAAATGCGAATTGAGTAAGTCACCCATTTTCGCAACTCCTCCATGCTACTAAAAATCATCGAAAATACTCTATAACTTCTTTTTTTGAACACGAGGTAACAAGTGGTTTTTCATTTAGTATGAGTCAAAAGAAAATTTTAGGGAAGGTAGGCCATCAAAAATTGTTCTTGGAGGGCGAGCAAGACGGTGTTTTATAAGTAGAAACATCTCTATTTCTGCACATAAAGGGGAGGGGGTATTTTTGGCATCATTTCCGGATAATTCGACCTTCCTGATCTCGAATCGATCATTAGTTTCCTGATTGAAAGAAGAAAAGTAGCACAGTCGTGAAATTTGTGTTTCATAAAATTATCAAGTTTTATAAAAACAGAGATAAAATCACAATTTTTCATTTTTTTGAGCCCTGTAGAGATGACCAATTGGTATAATAAAGATGTCTGCGTTATAATTCGACCCACCTGAACCCAAATTCGAAATCAGTTTCCAGATAGGACCGCTGAAACATCACTAAATTTTTTTTTCATTTTCAGACCATTAAATTCCATCCAGATTTTCTCAAATTCAATGCTTTCACGACCTATGCAATTCTACCAGCATCGAGATCGAATATACCCCACTTCCAAGTTGAAGTTCCCCTTTAAATATCCACTATAATACTTCATAATGAATTGGATATTTCTCATACTAGTACTTAATTCTGGCAAATTCGCATATTCCTATCGTTACAGTACAAAGCTAGTGATAAAAAACCGTTTCTCAGGAGCCACTCCTATCGCCGTCGGGACCGAGAACTTCGTCGAACTGCTTCAAAACAGCGATTTATTTTTCGACAAGACTCCTTTGCTACATCACTTGTTTTTCATCGATTTCAACGTCAAAGCAATTTATCTGCCTACTAAATGGGGTAAGAGTACAAATCTGCACATGATGAAGATCTTCTTCGAGATATCAGTCGACGAACAAGGCACATCAGGTTTGCGAAACATGAGCGAAAGCTACAGACTATTTAAATACGGCGAAATACCGAATAAAAATGGAGCAGTGGAAAATTTGAAGAAAGGTTTGAAGATATCTGGCTGGGATACGTTCAAAAATTCACAAGGTCAATACCCAGTGATTTATATTAGACTAGGAAACCTCTATGCGACAACCTTTGCTGAATTTCTTAATGTAATAGGTGATCGAATAAGATCGGTTTATATTGAGCATTCGTATTTGAAGACCGTACTGGAAGAAAACGCTCATCAACGATCTTATTACCAAAGTCATTATCTTAATTTTACCAAAATACTCGAGAAACAATACGACCCAGAATTATTAACAAATAGCCTGAAGGCGTTATCAGAATTACAATACGATCATTTCAAAAGGAAGGTATTTGCTTTGGTTGACGATTTCGAAAACATTCTATTCAACTTGCTGGTCAACTCAGATATTGCTGAGACTGAAATAAAACTCATAATCTCATTTTATTCTAACCTTCTGGTAATTTCATTCAGAGAAAATAGGAATCTAAGGTATTCCGTATTAATGGGTACGTTCAGAGTAATGAATCTCATCTCAACTGACGACGAATACAAAGAATTTAAAGAACTGAAGGCTACCAATACGCCTACCCGAAGGATCTACGCAATCAGTAAAAACGAACAAGCAGAACTCTTCAATTACCTCAAACTACCACCCGAAGTAATTTCCAGAATGTTATCTTGGTACGAAGGATATTTATCAGATGATCTACTCAGTGGAACTTACCTAAATCCGTATTCGCTGGCCAAATTCTTAGCTACCGAGGAGCTACAATTCGATCAAACCGGTTCGTACGGTGATCGCCTTCTGACTGCCATTCTGAAACATAAATCATTCCGTAACAGTATTCTATGCTTAATAGATGGTAAAATATTCCTAGGTCATTATCGATCTTTAAAACGAGACGATTACTTCGAAGATTATATATACTTCAGAAGGCACATACATCAAGGCGATGACATCGATTTTCACGAACTCAACATTTGGAACTTATTCAACTATTGCGGATATCTTACCATCGTCGAGCACATAGGTTGCAAAGGGTCACATTTCAGGATACCGAATAACGAAATGCGAATGGAAATATCTCGCAAGTTGATGAACTACTACATCGATAGATTCAACGTATCGTCGACGGCGATTGAAAACGCAGTCCATCTAATGACCAGATTTGTCACCAGTGACGAAACAAAGCCGGTAAAATTAATAG
The DNA here is from genome assembly GCA_900064475.1 of Pseudococcus longispinus. Lineage (NCBI taxonomy): Eukaryota > Metazoa > Arthropoda > Insecta > Hemiptera > Pseudococcidae > Pseudococcus > Pseudococcus longispinus. The sequence goes on from FIZU01031803.1 coordinate 11,921, forward strand.
AATTTCTCCAGAGCATCATAGATAACGATGTACTCATTGGAGACGTTGCAAAAGCAAACCAAGAGTACGTGGAATCTCACGCAACCTTGAAAATTATTCGTTTTTTCATCACTTATTTGACCTTACGAGTGGTTCTCGTGCAAGATTACCAAACTGAGCCAATGCTGAAGTTGCAGTATCGCGAAGAGGAGATGCGAAGTGTTCGAGTAGATTCCATTATGAATAATACGGATCAAGCGGTGTTTATTTTAATCAATAATAAGGCTCCGTCTGCCCGTCGTGCTCTCGAAATAGTGAAAACTCTTCAGGAAGTTAAACGTTATACACAAATCGATAATGTTAAATTTGTCGGGATTAATATTGTCGCGAATCGAGTTATCGACATCGAAGCTCAATCGATGAAAAATCCTTTTAAAAATTGAGCTGTGGCTGGTTTCTAGCATATGAAACGAGAGTCATCCCAAAAATTATCTTGCAGTTTGGTTTTCAATGAAGGTAAAGGCGTTGGAATAACCTTAAGGAAAGAGTTCTCAGATTGTTGAAATGCAGAATTAAGTACATCAAAGTATTCGAAAGAGGCAAAAACATTGAAGGACCAATATTCGTAGATACATCCAGTTAAAAATTAAAGAACATTTGAGAAAAAGTCTCCAAATCATTTCCTATTCAAAAATTTTCTCAAAAAATAATTCGTAAACATTGCCAAAATATCAAGAAAAATCACTAAAAATATTCAGGGTGTCTAACAAAATTTTTCGAGAAAAAAGCTTGACTTAGCTTGACCTTTTCGAATGACTTTTTTGACATTATTACAACCAAACACCAAATTTTT
>FIZU01031809.1:0-17012 GCA_900064475.1 Pseudococcus longispinus
GCAAATTTTCGATTTTCTCCCTTTTAGATCCACCCCCTTACCCCCACTGAAAAACTATCACCCCTATAAAAAACTAATGTCAGATTCGTGTTCAGCGACCTCAAAAACATGTATACCCACATTTTCACATTGATATATACAAAATTTAAATTTTTCTCCCCTATAGCCTCATCCCTCTCACCCCTATCAAAAAACTAATGCCAAATTCGGATTCCGCGACCTTAAAAACATACGAAAACGCCATTTTTAAAAATGTGGTATAGATTTATTATGAAATAATGAATTTCAGGCGTTTTAGGGGTACTGCTGGCCCACTGTGCGGCGTCGATTGGTTCACTGATACACCCTGTACATCTTGGGAAATTTTGGGAAAATGGCTGAAAAGCAGTTGTAATCTTTCTACAGCGTGTCCTAGTTATGGGTGACCACCTTCCAACTGGTAAGTAGGCAACCCATCTTGAGCCCAAGTAGATATGTTAGCCTACCCTTGGAATTAAAGGGGCAAAGTTATGCTCATTCGAAATTTTTTTTTGAAATCTTGTTCATTAATTTGTCATAAAAATTTTATTACGATAGGTAGAGGGTTGCGGTTTGCGCCATTTGAAGAAGCATTCATTCTATTTTTTTTTCATGCAAAAGGTTTTTTGGTTAGTTGATCAGAAAACCGCAGTCATTATTAAAATATTCAAAAAAACGCAAAAAAATCAATTTTTTCTCAATTTTATTGAAATTTATAAAAAATTTTCATGTTAACCTACCATTATTATGAACTTGATTTATGTAAAATTGCCTGCTCTTTCCAATGGTGCGAACCCCAACTTTCTATCTTGTTCGAATCAAAAGTTATACGTGATTGATTTTAAGAGAAAGACATAAAAAAATTATTTTTTTGAACAAATTTTCAAATTTGAGGAGAAAAGTCATTTTTCACCCCTTCATCTACCTAAATCACATGAAAAAATGTTTGCAATTTTCAATTTTGTGGGTTATAAGTTATGACGTGTTCGATCTAAACAGTCGATAAATGTATTCCATTTCGGTGAATCGTTTTACAAGTATTTTTCTAAAATTAAATGGAATTGTTTTGGAGTCTTTGCCCGAACCTCAAAATAATTTGCTACAAATGGAAATATTCCTTCTTTTTTTCGTTCATGTTCATGCCTCTGCAATTGCAAAATCTTCAAAAATTTTGAAAAGAAGTTTTTTGAAATTTTTTAAAGTAGCCTTAATATACAAGGTGTTTCATAACTAACCTACCTCCTTCCATCAGGGAAATAGGCAACGTATCCTGTGCATCAGTAAGTAAGTTTGACTATCTGCAGAATTAGAAGGGGCAAAGTTATGCCATTCAACTTTTTTTCGAATTTGTTCATCATTTTTGTTTGATTACCAAATTTTAAATATGAGAGGTAGAGGGTTGCGGGTTGCATCATTGGAAGGAGCATTAATTCTTGTTATTTTTTAATGTAAACACTTTTTGGATTATTTATCGGGAAGCCCCAATAATTGATAAAATGCTCAAAAAACCAAACAAACAAATTTCAATTTTTTTTCAATTTTAGTAAAATTTTCAAGAATACTTTATATCAACCTACCATTATTATGAACGCAACTTGTGTAAAAAATATAGGTCTTCATAATGGCGCAAACCTCAGCTTTCTATCTTGCTCAAATCAAAAATTAAGTGTTTAATTTTTTTAATACACAAAAAAATCATTTTCAACCAAAATTGTAAAATTTTGATGAAAAAATGTTTTTTCATATTTTTTGTTTTTTCAATTCATAACTTTGCCCCTTCAAATTCAAAGGTGGTCAAACATATTTACTTGTACTCAAGATGGGTTGCCTACTTACCCGGCGAAGGAAGTAGGTTAGTTGTGAAACACCCTGTAGATTTCTTGGCTCAAAAATACCGTTGGTGACGATTTTTTATCTGTTTTCTATTTTCAAGAGATACCTACTAGAAAAATTATATTTTTTCGTGTTTTTCAATTTTTTTGTCGGAAAATGAAAAAAAAAATCATTTCATCAAATTTTCAAGCTTTATCGAAAATTGCAAAATTTTAGTAAGTAGATAAGTACTTGAAGAATTGACTTCGAGACACTTTTGTTTTACCTCTCCCAACTTAAAATTTGAAAAAAATTGCAAAACAAACCATCGTATTGCCAGCTTATCAAGTATTTTTAAATAATGGTACAAATTTCCATTCCACTTTTGTAATTCGTCAAAATTTACCCAGGAATTGTACACGCTCGACAACGCAACCTATCGAAAACCACGTTTAAAAACAGCACCCCAATTAATCTCTGATTAAAAAAACCTGTTGATATGGAAGAATATAAAGAGACGAATAAATATGTCGAACAAAAGTATCAACTTTAGTTGTTCGATTGTTTTGTGGACTTTTTGAAAAAAATCGCACAAGCTATCCACGTACGGAAATCAGATTGAAAACAGCAAACCTGTCTCGAAAAATATTGCCATCGAGTTATAAATGCGGAAAAAGGAAAAATAACGAAATGTTTAACGCTGTATCTTTTTCTGTTTACCCTTCTCGCCATTTCCTCTTCGCCTTCTCTAGAGAGAAAACTTTTGTTGTTGTTTTTTTTTATGTTCCGATGCTGAAAGAATGCTGAAAGAATAACGGTACGCGTCGCGAATAACAATCTTTTGGGTAACTTTTCTTTTTTTTTTTTTTTCGTTGTCTAAATGCATTTCTGTTAAAGTCCCTTGATGCAATTCAAAGGTCAACTTTTTAAAACATTTTGAAATGTATGATTTCTCCAGAGGTATAATAGCAAAGACGTTTTTTCCTTCGTTGTCGAGGAAAAATTGAAAATGAACTGGTTCGTGCTGATACTATGGATAAGTTTCGTATTTCGTAGCGACTACAGCGTACAGTTAATTAAATTATAGGTGCAGTTTTGATGTACAAGCGGAGATAGCCTTTTGTTTACACAACACTACGAGGCAAGGCAGCTGGTATACTCTCGTCAAACGCAGCGCACAGATATGCATTAAACTAAAAGCACCGCATTCAAGACGACAGTAAATTTTAAATTACCTATGCTATTAAATAATTAAAGGTTACAGTTTTCATATTTGCTTGAGTAACCTCGCGACTTTAAATTATCGAACACAGTTTCGAATGTTTATGAAAATTATATTCCATTACAAAGTTTTCAGTTAACTTTGGCTAATTATTAAGTACTCTAATAATTTTCCGCAGGCAGTTAAGCTGCTGTTAGATGATTTCCACTGGGTAGGCGATATCTCAACAAATTTCTGATAAAACGTACGTAAACGTATCTTCTATCTAGGTGCTATCTCGGTATGTGTGTGTATGCATATTCTGAGAAAATGGAACTCGTGCGAAGACCTGTATCTAACGGTTTAATTTTAACAATGTAGCTTTCGCAGTTTACATTGTAAAACGACTAAATTTACCATAAATTTATGTACTTGGATGTCTTATTAATAGGTATTAGGATTTTGATGATAGTCGAGTTGAAAGTTTTTCTTTTGACGTGATCGTGTTGGTTTGTATGTTTTTCGTAAGAACTCAGTTTGTTTTTCTCTTTTCAATTTATTGACACATCAAAATTTCTAATGTTGTTGAAAATAGGGGCTTAGCTCTCTTGAAAAATTCCGTATTATGTACCCAAGTGTCAAATTTTTCAAAACACTTATCATAAAATATCACATCAGTTGTTGGATTTTTGTAAAATTCCAACCGATTTCTCAAAGACATTCAAAGATTCGTCTCCCCCTCCCCTTTTGCCCCTTACATATTTTTTCATCATTACCTACTTATTTAAAATTACTTTCTTCATGAATTTCAAGTTTGAAAAAAAAACAATAAAAAAAATTGAAAAGAAATTCCAGAGTCAATTTTCGAATAATATACGAGTAAGTATCTATACTTGATTGAAATAAGCACTTCAAATCATTTTCGTGCAAAAATTAATTTATTCAATTAGGTAAACGTATACATAAGCAATAAATACACGGATAAATATAATAATCGAATAGATATTTAATAATAATAACCGTATCTCTGAGGATAATCAGAATACGCTGATGAGGGATAATTCGAATTATAATACTGTTTCTTCTTTAGCGAAGAAGTAGGTGGCACTTTTGGTAGTTTTCGTAACGAGGGGTGTTTAATTTCATGCGAATTTGAATTCGGTGATGACTCGTGCATGGATAAGATTTGAGGTATCATGTCCATGAATTCTTTTACTTGAGGTGGTAACGAGTCAATATCAGTCCCACCTTCACCCATTGAACTCATTATTGTCGGAATTGCCGAGTCGTCTTTCGTACTCGGAGCTGGGACTTGATTGGGTGGATATGAATATGGATAAGGTGACGAGCTTCGAGGATTGGTGAAATTCCCCATATATGGAGGTTGACTGTAGTTCATTAAGGGAGGTTGTGCGAAAGGTGGCATGTATTGCATTGGCGGATACGGTGATGGCATTCCGTACATCATTTGAGGATTCGTGTATGCCATGGGATTGGGGTACTGAGGGTAGTAGGGGTTATAGAAGAATTGTTGCGAATTCGGGTTAACCATTGAATTGGCATAGGGTGTTGGTGGGTAACCTGCTGATCTGCTAGAAGTCATTGCTGCATCGTTGCTGGATGCTTGCCCTGCTGATCTGCCAAAAGCCATTGCTGGATTGTGGCTGGGTGCCTGTGTTGGGATCTTTGAAGAACCGGTGAATTCAGCTGGGTTTCCATGTTTTGGTGTCGTTGGATTAAAAGGAGTTAAAGGTGGTGTTGCCGAAATAGGTGATTGATTAGGTGAAGGAATTTGCGCATGAATACTCGAAGGACTGGTAAATTCAGGGATGCCGGATGTAGCCACCATTGAATCAGGTGGAATTTGCGACGGAGTTAACGAAGACGTTGGGAATTGATTATTTTCCAACGAATTCGGCGACGAAATGGTTTCAGAGGGTTGTGCATTTTGAGCCACAGCTGCTACTACGTTGGCTGAAGAAAGCGACGATGGCGTATCTGCCGATATTGCTGGTTGGGTAGCAACAGGTGGTTGTTGGAGTTGTCCAGCGTCGGCATTTTCAAGCGACTGGCGAATGGTTCGGTGGCCATATCGAACTTTACTACCCACGACTACCTGTAATAATATTCGAAGAAAAAGAATGAAAAAAGTTCCATTAAAAAAAGTACGCACCTATGGCGAAGAAATCGTGTTCACACTTAAACGACGATATGAATCGAGAATATAGCAACGCTTCCCCTAATTTATTATTCCAATATTAAAAAATCAGAAACCAATTTTTTATTTTTATTATTACACGCTTGCTCGTTTCACCATGGCTCGTTTTAACATAGCATGCTGCTCGAGTGTAATTTAACCCGTCAGAAGCGGAAATTTATTTTTCAACTTGGTCGTCTTATATTTCAATAAACTGAAAAAAATTATCTATTAACGTATTTTGAAGAGTCAAAAGTTTTTTTTCTGCTCTCTAGCGAGTAGAATTTTATATCAACATTTCATCGCACAGATGTGATCGCGATGCTTGCACTAAATGCATTTTTATGTTCTTTTTTTTCCTTCTTTACGAATTTTCAATGCGTACTTTTTACCCCTTCTGTGAACGATAAATTTGGATTCGAGGATTTTTTCACCAGCTGTAGAATTATTAGGTAGGCGTTTATTGTACCTATTTACTTATTGTCGTCGCGAAAATATCTTGCGTTAATAAATACCTACGTAGAAAGTTATTTAATGGACTCGTTTTTGAAAGTAGGTATGAATTATACAGGGTGTTTCATAACTGAGGTATCTTCTTCAGTACGGAAAATAGGTAGCACCTCTTGAGTACAATATTATAAGTGTTTGACAGCCTCTAGACTTGTAGGGATAAGTAATGCTCCTTTAAAAAAAAATTTGTAATTTTTTTCAATTTGTTGTAGTGAGTTTATCGGGTTAGTTTAGGCCTAATCGCAGACAAAATGTTCGAGAAATTCGAAAATTTCTAATCTTTCATTATTTTTGTTGAAAATTGAAATACTCACTCGAAAATTCATTATGACAATCAACCATAAGTAGAGATAGATTATCGCAATAATGCTTGATGGTTACAGATTTCAGTTTTAGTTTTTGGTGAATGGGATTTTGGTTACAGTTTTCGGTCTTGGTTCATCATTAATGGAATTTCTGTCATGGTTTTGGGGTTCAGTTCCTGAATGTAGTGGAATTTTGGATTTGGTTTTCAGTTTCAGTTTTTGATTAATAGAATTTTTGAATTTGGGTTTTGGTTTTAATTTTTGATCATCTTGTAAGATTTTGATTATGGTATGGAGTTTCAATTTTTGATCAATGGAATTTTGATTAGGAGGTTCGGTTTTGGTTTTAGTTTTGGTTTTAAGTTGGTGTTTTTTCGTTACAGTTTTCAATCTCGGTTCTTTATTAGTGAGATTTTTGGTTTCAATTTTTGGTAACTAAGACGGTTTTTAGTTTCATTTTTTCGTTTAGTTAATCAATGCAACTTGATTAGTTATACTTTTTGGTTGAATTTTCATGTAGGTAGGTACATTTTTTGATTTCCGATCAATAGAATTCTGATTACGGTTTTTGGGTTCAATTTTTGGGTAATCTACTAAGTTTTTAGTTATGGAATATGGTTTCACGGTTTTAAAGAGTTTTTGAATGAATTATGAGGTCCAAGAGATCTAACCCCTCCCTGACTACTGAAAAGTGGGAAAAAATGATGAAATTTCAGCGTGTGAATGTCTTTTTCTAAAAAAATTTCACCCTTGCTTCACTCGGGTTCAATACATTTTCTATTTCCTCAAATTATTGGATATTTTTTGAAAAAAATTCGCATAAAATCAGTGTTTCTCTCGCCATTCTTTTACGGACTGCCTGGGTACGCTATTGACAAGGATTTTTGGGGGGGGGGGGGAGAGGGTGTAACTTGAGTGAAAAAAATTTGAGCACCCATGGATAAAAAAGCAAGGTGACGCCACTGGTTCTGAGTATTTTTGAATTTTGGGTTTTGGTTAAGTACTTAGCATTGTATTTTGCTTTCATAATTATTCGATGGAAGAAAACAAGTTGGGAGGAAAATGCCTTAAAAATCAATAAAAAAAAATGAGAAATGGATAACCGAGTTTTCGGTTGGAGGAATTTCGGTTACGGTTTTAGGTTTTGGTTTAGATTTCTTCTTTTAAAACCAGTTTTTTAGCTGATTTTTGAGAATCGAAAAATCAGTTTTACAATAGGTCTCATAATAATTGACCAAAAGAGCTGAATTTTTTATGGGAGGTTGGATGCTAGTGAGAATGAATCCCTATTGAATTTGAGAAGAATCTGTGAACTGGTTCTCAAGTTATTCACGAATAAAATTTTCAAATACCTGTAGCGTCTTAAATGAAGCAGTTACGTGAAATTTTTAAGTAATCTTTTAAAAGTATTTGAAAAGACGCATAAAAAAAGTTATATACTTTTTTCATTTTTGTGAACCGGTTCCCGAGATATCTACAATGGAAAATTTCAATATCCTCTAGCGTCTTGAAAATAGCAGCTACGTGAAAATTGTACATAACTTTTTTTATAGAACTTGAAAAAACTTGAAAAAAAGGTCATGTATTTTTTTCATTTTTGTGAACCGGTTTTCAAGATATTTACAATAGAAAACTTCAATTCCTTAATAGCGCCTTGAAAACAGCAGCTACGTGAAAATTTTACATACTTTTTTTATAGAACTCAAAAAGACTTGCAAAAAAGGGTTTCGCACTTTTTTCATTTTTGTAAACCGCTTCTCGAGATATTTACAATAGAAAATTTCATTACCCTGTAGTTCCTTGGAAGTAGCAGTTAGGTGAAAATCTCAAATAACCGGTTTTATAGAACTCAAATAGACTTCCAAAACAGGTTTTGCACTTTTTTTATTTTTGTAAACTGGTTCTCGAGATATTTACAATAGAAAATTTCAATATCCTCTAGCGTCTTGAAAATAGCAGCTACGTGAAAATTGTACATAACTTTTTTTATAGAACTTGAAAAAACTTGAAAAAAAGGTCATGTATTTTTTTCATTTTTGTGAACCGGTTTTCAAGATATTTACAATAGAAAACTTCAATTCCTTAATAGCGCCTTGAAAACAGCAGCTACGTGAAAATTTTACATACTTTTTTTATAGAACTCAAAAAGACTTGCAAAAAAGGGTTTCGCACTTTTTTCATTTTTGTAAACCGCTTCTCGAGATATTTACAATAGAAAATTTCATTACCCTGTAGTTCCTTGGAAGTAGCAGTTAGGTGAAAATCTCAAATAACCGGTTTTATAGAACTCAAATAGACTTCCAAAACAGGTTTTGCACTTTTTTCATTTTTGTAAACCGGTTCTCGAGATATTTACAATAGAAAATTTCAATATCCTCTAGTTCCTCGAAAATATCAGTTACGCGAAAATCTTACATAACCTTTTTTATAAAACTCAAGTAGACTTTTAAAAAAAGTGTGCACTTTTTTCATTTTTCTAAACCGGTTCCTGAAATATTCGTGGTGATACAGTTTGCTTCTTTCAAAAACCTAAATGCTTCAAATATCGGTGAAATTTTTATGATTTTTGAAAAAGATGATGAAAAAACAGCTTTTCGAGGTAGCTGCGTTAGACATTTTTTTGGGTTAAATTTTAATTTCCTGATCAATAGACATAATTTAAGAGTAAACCTACCATGAAAAAATAGCCTCTCCATTGGCTGTGACCTTAGCTTTTAATTTTGCATTAATCCAAAATTATACGAATAACCCATTTCATGAATTTTTACAAAGCAAGAATTCCCTGCAATTTGATTGTTAGGCAAAAATATAACAATATTTAAATATAATTGAATTATCATTATGCATAGACTAAATTTATAAACATACCTGTGTGAACGCAAATACAAAACACAGCGTAACTATTGCTTTCATTGTGTCGTCCTCATCAAATATCTCTCTCGATTTGATTAATTGGACAAAACTTCAATTTTCTTATACGTTTTTGTAATCTGTCACTAGAGCTATTATCTGGTGAAAATCATGTCGAATCATATTAATTACCAAAATGATTCACCACGATACACCTTTTATGGATTTCAATTTACCTATCTTTCGATTGATTATAGTAATTTTCGATGATTTTTGCATATCTATTTGTATTTGGATAATTCGCTGTTAATCTACGTAATCGTGTATATCGAGCTGAGTCAGATTAGGAGTATTTGCGATTCGAACACCTTTAGGTTGACTTTCGTATTGAAATATTTGTTCAAGTTTCACCAAGCTTCTAAACCTAACTAACCAATTTAATTTCACGGTAAACAACGAAGCCATTTGAGTCCATTAAGAGAAGGGGCTAGAAGAAATTTAAGCGAAACCGTTGCGTTGCCTTGTTGCAATTTCAAGTGCAGTACCTTGCTTATAGCATGTACTGCTCTCCAAGTTAAATTGCTTCCAGAGGTAATAGAGTGATTTTACGGTCGGCTAGGGTGAATAGTTATAAAAGAAAAACGTATGCGTCAGATGGCATGCACAGTACTGTGGGTGCCACCTTCGATAATGCATAAGGGAGACTGTAGCAGTTTATTCAAAATTAAGAATAACTTACGATAGGGTACCCGACTAGTATATTGCATAAAAGAGGAAAAACGCAGTTTAAAGAATCGCTTGTTGGCGTCTCTTCGAGTATATTAGCATTGATTTCGTATAAGCAAGTATTGATATAAAGTGAAGGGTGAGTATAGTATGCCAGTGTAAAACTAAGACTCGGGTACCTACGGTACGTGAAAAACCTGTAGGATACCTTTGGCTAAAAAATATGTACGTTCGTTCGCCATTCCGAACACATTTATTTGTATTAAACCGCATTAAAACCAGTATAGCTATGAGACTATTTTGGGATTTTCGAGTGGTTCCGTTAAGCTTCTAATTGAGGTTCAGCCAACACAAATTAAATTTTCCAACGAGCAAAAATTCCTTTAACGAAACTCGCTTACTGTTATAAGTTCACATCCATGTCTTTAGGCAGAATTCGGTTCCCAAGATATGAGAAATAAGCACACGTGACCGACCTCTCTAACTGAATTATCGTTTTTATTTTTACCTTGTGTTATTCGTTTTTGCACGGTTCGAGTTCTTTTTTCTCTGTTTCGTGTTGCGATGCCATGCCACCGCTGAAGCCGATGCTACCGCGACTATTCTTTTCTTCTTTACTTTTTTTTTCTTCGGGTGGATTGTGGATGCCGACATGAATTGTGTGATTTTAAATGTAAATATTTGCAAGCAATCGACGAATGTAATTTTGCAACTTGGAAGTTCCAGAAGATTAATGTATGGTTTTTAGGAGATACCTATCGAAATATCTTGTACGTCGTATGTAGGTACCTATTTGGCATAAGTAGGTCTGGGGGTGCGTAGGTATCTACCCAGCTGTATCAATTTTTTTGAATTTATCTCATTTATTGGTGAAATAATCTTGTGATTATCGGTGGTCCCCCCTCCTCCTCCTCCAAGAGCCGTGGTAATTTTGAAGCAATTTGAGAGAGGAGTGAAATTTCAATTGGCAATTTTTCAAAAATAACGTGTCTTGATCGATGCTGAAAGTGCTGAAAAAGTGTTTTATTTGACAAAATGGTGCTAAAAATCGAAAAAGTGATGAAAATTACTGAATTTGACTCAAAAGTCTTGTGTTTTCCTTTCAAAATCACTTCAAATGAAAAAGATGTCTTGATGTTTCGTTTTTCTGATTTACAGTTTTTTCTTTGATTTCGTTCATTTTGTGTAGTGATTTTCTTTTAAAACGTGAACGATGAGCAATTGTGCAAACATTTGAATCATTCGTATGTATTTGGGAGGTGGAAGGAGGGAGGGGGGGGGGTGTAAACTTGAGAAACATCTTGCCAAGGGTCTCGCAAAATCCTGAAAAAACTCTGCCTTTTTTCAATTTGGAAATTTTGTTAGGCACCTTGGAAGAAAAACTACCTATGTATCTACCTCTACCTACTTCTAAAATCACTGAATATTTTACAGCTTTTCTTTATTAAAACTGAAGTTCTCCCTTGCAACATTTTCTAAAGGTTTTTTACCCATTCTTCACAAATATTGTTGGAGTAGAGAAAGAGAGAGGCTTGGAAACCTGCTGAAACCGATGAATTTCACTTCTTTCCTGTTTTACGAGGTTTCCAGCCTTCAATTGACTTGTAAGATTTATTTAAATATTTTAACATAGGATATGCTTTTGCGATGATCAGATCTGCGAAAAACGATACGAAATTCCGAGACAAAATTCTGTTACGAAATTTCGTCAAACAATTCCGTTACGCTGACTTCTAGATGCTTTGTCTAACTTTTTTGGACTTGGAACAAATTTCAGATTTCTACTGATTTTTTCAAGTTGTAAAATTTCAGAGATCACGCTGATTTTTTGAAAATTCCAAAGATCCAGGCTGACTTTTTTGTCAGAATTTTTTGGACTTGAAAAATTTTCAGATTTATATCGATTTTTTTTAAATTGGAAAATTTCATAGATCAGGCTGACTTTTAGACATTTTGTCAACAAACACTTTAGGCTTTTTGGACTTGAGAGGGGCTGGGAGATCACTCTAATTTTTTTAAATAATTCTTCAAATTTTCATTTTCAAATGACGAAACACCACATGTCCGTTTACTACTTACAATTAGAAAAAAAGTGTAAAATTCATTTGAAAATTTCACAAAATTCTTACGAAATATCATTGAATTTTTAAAGCTGTACTTCCTAACTGTGATTGAAAATTTTGTTAAAATCGTTGAAAACTTAGAAAAACTGTTATTAAAATCTCTTGAAAATTGCTCAACAAGTTGTAAAAAATGATAGATTCATCAAAAAAAAGGTAACTGAATTATTAAAAAAGTTTCATAAAATTGACTTAAAAATGTATTAACAAATTGTTAAAAGCTTACCTAGTAAAAGTTCTTGAAAAATCATATTAATTGATTAAAATATCGTAAAAATTGGCTTAACGAGACAAAATTTAAGTAATTTTCCCCTTTTTAAAATGATTTTTATATCTTTTAAAATGAATTTTGTGGAGTTTTTTTCGTAATTTTACGAAATTTTGGTTACTTGACGTAATACTTACGATACTTTGAATAATTTTTCTGAAAATTTTGACTATTTTTTTCGATGTTTTAAACAATTTTTACTATATTTCGATCGTTTTTCATATTTTTAAACCTTTTCCCAACGTTTTTAATGATTTTTTATGAAAATTTGAATCTTTTTTATGATATTTAGCATGGGATATGCTTTTGCGATGACCAAACCTGCGAAAAAAGACATGAGACTCCGTTACGAAATTTGGTAACGCTGACTTTTAGACATTTTTCAAGACAGAAAATTTTTTAGATTTCCACTGCCTTTTTGAACTTGGAAAATTTAAGAGATTATGCTGGCTTTTAAGCGTTTTGTCAGTAAAACACTTTGGACTTTTTCCACTTTTCCGACTGCAGTTTGTTAGACTATTTTAGACTTTGTGGTCTTGAAAAATTTCTCAGATCTCAAACGATTCTTTAGACTTGGGAAATTTCAGAAATTCTGACTTTTTCAATTTTGAAAAATTTCATGAAGTGGTCAGTTTATTTTTGAACTTGAAAGAATTTAGATTGTTTCAAAATTTGACTCTTGGAAATTTCACGAGACATTATACCTAACATTGTGTACGACTCTTTGAATTTAGGCTACAACTAGTCAGACATCAAATATTTTGAAATTTTTTATCCAAATAAATCTTTTCTTATTTTTTCGACTCGAAATGAAACTTTGATCCAGTTTTTTTTTTAAAACAGGTAATATTTTACCTTTTTATTTTTAAGATAAAAAAGTAATTTTGTCGTTTGAGAAGAGGGCTGTCCTATCACGCTCCTAGTTTGGTGTGACACCGCTATTGGTTCCTGGCTTTACTAGTTTCTGTCTGCGAATTGAAAAAAAATAGCACCCAACTATTCATCCTTTTTATCCCCCTTCATTTTTTTTGTAATTGTAATTTAAAAAAAAAAAGAAGTTGAAATTTTGAATTTGTAATAGAAATATTTTAAAACTTCAAATGGCCCAAAATTAAAAATGTTCATAAAACAAAATGAAGAGATTATAAGAGAATTTTTGATGCAGTGAAAATTTGCACAGGAAATCTGCTTTCAAAGTTTTTTAGACTTTCAACAACAATTTTTGGAAAAATTAATGTATCTACCTAATATTGTACTTATTTGAAGAAATGGGTAAAATTTTGAGGAAAAATTTTTATTTTTTGAATTTTTAACATAGGATATGCTTTTGCTATGGGTAATCCCGCTGAAAAACTGACGAAATTTCGTCACAGTGACTTTTAGACATTATGTCAGACTTTTTTGAACTTGAAAAAATCCTCAGATTTCTATTGAGTTTTTGGACTTTGAAAATTTTCAGAGATAACGGCGACTTTTAGACATTTTGTCAGACAAATAATTTAGGCTTTTTGAATTTTTAATTACATAAATTAGGGTGACTTTCTGATATTATATCAGACTTTTTTACGCTTGGAAAATTTTTTAGATTTCCATTGACTTTGAGGCATTTTGTTAGATTTAATTAGACTTGGAAAAATTTTCAGATTTCCACTGACTTTTTGAACTTGAAAAATTTTAGAGATGATGCTGACTTTTAGACATTTTGCCAGACAAACAATTTGGATTTTTTTCAACTTTGAAAAATTGACTTTCAGACATTTTGTCAGAATTTTTTGGATTTGAAAATTTTCAAGAAAAATCAAATCAGACATAAATTCAATGAGCAAAATCATATCCTATGTTTTATAGTTTCATGGGTAGTATGGAAATGGCGGGGACTATTACGAACTTGAATGTATAAAATATTTGTACAATTTGGCTCTACAGCAATTTTGCCTGACTTTTTCTTGATATTTTGTAATGAAATTGTTCAACTTTCAACGAAAAGTGATCGAGTCTTTTATATATTTTTATTTCCTTTCAACATGTGACATTTCTTGACTTAATACTTGATGATGAAACGTAATTTTCGAATGCGATTCTTTAAATCAATCCTTTCTTCAACCCAATGTCCAAAAGAATATCCAAGGACAACTAACTGAACTCTAATCAAATATTTATTGAAAATCATTCAAAAATGTTGGTACCAGAATTGAAAAAAGTCAACTTTATTAAACTTACGAAACATTTTCTTCATCGCTTCGGCCTAAGAAACTCATAGTCATCATTCATTCAAGAAACTAATTTTGAAATAGTTTGAATCGATGTAACCAGTGGTGTTAAAAATATTAAGGTTTTTTATCTTTGTCAAAATGTAATCCTCGCACCGCTTCGAAATTAACTTCTGAAATGATGAAATTTTTGATATTAATTTGGCAAAACGTTTAATAACGTGGCGACTTCTGTTGTAAAGATTATTTTCATCAAGTGCTACGCTGTCCCCTTGGTTTATCCCGATGTTTCAAAACAAACGTATGCCTACGTAACTTATTACCTTGAATTAGACTGATTTAGATAACAATAACATCGGTTCAAAGTGATAGTGCGTTATTACGATGACCTTGTTCATGAAACGTGCATAAAAGTCGAGTTGACAATTTGTTGATTGCAGTTTTTTGTATTCGATTAATAATACAGTAGGCGAAAAAATTTATCACTATGCAAATAGTGTCTCGTATATAAACTTATTTTACTTAAGTATCCCGATGGAAGGCGATATTAAACGAAACTTTATAGCACTTAAGTAGACCAATGTTTGCTTCTTATAGGGCAAAATTTCAAAGAATAAATGTCCCGGTAGATTAATAACGCCTATAAGGGAAAATATTTAATTTAAATTTTAAAAGAATTGTCGTGCAAAATACAGCGCAATACGTTCCGACAAAGTACCTACTAACGTCGAAACAATGAAGCAATGGGAATCATTATTGCTGTAGAATTATTTCTTCTCGAAATTTACCTAGGTACAAATTTTCGCGACTAAGTAAACGCTGCTGTTTTTTTTTGGGCGAGGATTTTTTTTCATGCCTTGTAAATGGTGAAGGATTGACACGTTTATAATTTTAAGCGCATGGTGAAAAATTTAAATAAAACTGTAATCAAGTGAAATGTTTTTTTTAGGTACCTATTTTTGAATTTCAGCTATGATGGCAAATTGAGCTTTTTATGCAGATGAATTAGTTTCCCTTTTACGAAAAAAGTAACGAGGGGATGTTGTTAGGGTGGGTTAATGCTGTTCAGTAAGAATATTAGTGGAATTAGGTACGTACGGTATCGTCGAGTTGGAGGTATTAAAATATACGTGAAAACTCACCGTGGGCTCATCATTCAAACTCGTGCTGTTTATTTCGTAGGTATGGTATCGAGGAAAAGCGCAAAATATTGTATTCTTTGTTCAAAATTCGCGATTAAAAAATTTACCTATGTTCGTTGGTAAAATAGAAGGGAAAGCTTTGAGTTTGAATTTATCTCAGATGCCTATTTCTATAAATGTACTACTTGCTGGCAACTTATTTAGCCGGAAATATTCTCAATGTGAGTTTGTTAACTTATTTGAAACCATATGTGTGACTTTTTGCTAAGCTGTCAGTGCTATAATGAAATTTTGAGTACCTAATGAAGAAAATATTTGAAAGGAATGTGAAAATTGTAATTTTATAACGTTTTGAAATGACGAAACTTTCTCATTTTGAAAATTAAAGGAGCAAATGCCTTCACAAAAAAAAATTGGGAACTCGTTTCCTAAACTTTGTTATGATGATTTCTTGAATTGTGATGTGATCTATGAAACCCAAGGAGAAGAAAGGATTTTTTCACTTTTTTTTTGTCTTCTTAAATTCTCCCATAGTTTTTTGGTCATTTTGCTAAAAATCGAAGTGTGCTAGGTACTTTCATTATTTTTGTATGATTTTTCAAGATTTGAAAATTTACATTTGAATAATTCAAAATTTTTGAGAAAAACGAAGATTTAGACTCAGAGTTGATCGTTGATCACAAATCTGCATAGAATTTCTGAATGTTTTCAAGTCCAAAAAATCATTTTATAGCAAAAAAATCTAAAAGTCCAATTTTGTAACCATAGATTTTCCTGGGTTCAAAAAAATCAAAGATTTCTGAAAATTTTCAAGTCAGAAAAATAATTTGGATAACAAAATATATGCGCTTAAAAGTCTAATAAAATATTACAATGTTTTAAAATTGTGGCAAAAAATGGACAAAGAAATCTAAAAGTCTAATTTTGAAAACATAGATTTTCCTGGGTCCGAAAAATTATGAATTTCTGAAAATATTCAAGTCCAAAAAGTCATTGGTTAACAAAACTTATGTTTTCAAAAGTTTCACAAAATGTTGAAATGTAGAAAAAACGCGATGAAAAAATGTACAAAAAATCTAAAAGTCAAATTTTGAAAACTTGTACCTAGGTAGATTTTCATGGGATCGAAAAATCAAAAATTTCTGAAAATTTTCAAGTGAGAAAATTAATTAGGATGATAAAATATTGAAATGTTGTAAAATTGTGACAAAAAATAGAAAAAGAAACCTAAAAGTCCAGTTTTGAAAACATAGATTTTCCTGGGTTCAAAAAATCAAGGATAATTGAGAAACTAATTTTTACAGGGTGTTCAGGTAGTAGTACCCGTATGAAAAAAACTAGAAGTATATTACAATAACTCGTAGTATATTGCTGATATACTACTCTTGTTGTAGTAAACTACTAATATACTTTTACTCGATGTAGTATACTACAGTTTACTATTTCCCGAATTGGTATACTACATTACCATAGTAAACTACTACAACAACTAGAAGTATACTACAAATATACTACGTAGTAACAGTAAACTACCAATATACTATTACATGACATAGTATACTACAGTTTACTATTTCCTGAATTGGTATACTACATTGCCATAGTAAACTATTACAACAACTAGAAGTACACTACAAATATACTACGTAGTAA
>FIZU01031822.1:0-14128 GCA_900064475.1 Pseudococcus longispinus
ACATTCAACCCCTCAGAAGGGGTTAGGGTTGAGATATCGAGCTAAAAATTTTGTCACGGGGGTTTCAGACCATAAGGATCAACTTCCACTGAATAATTTAAAATTCGGAGCTCAGGACCAAATCACTCCTATAAATCCGGCTACGCTCTTTACCTTAAACTAATTATATAAATTCCTTTGTTTGTCACTACTAAACAAGCTTCATTCCATTCATCTTCTAATCGAACTTGTTTAATTCCAGGTCTTGAATGGGGCGATTCTGCAGCAGAAGAAAGGGTGTTAGCATCCGTTTCATTTGATGATTTTGGAAGTTTTTTCTCCTAAAATAATAACCATTTTGATATCATTTATTTCGTTATTGCATACGAGTAGTTTTCCAAGTTTGAAAAAATGCTCACCATTTTAAATAAATTTATAATTCGTTCATCTTCGGGAAATAAAAAACTCTGAACGAAGCTCGCAGGATTATACTCCTGAAATGGTAAAAATTTCATTACTAATGAATTGAAAATTTTAATGAATTTAGAATTTTCTCCTTACAATTGGTTCTATTTTTTTGGATTCTGATAAGCGAGTGGAAAATATGAGTATTCTATGCTGTGTTTCCATTATATCAGCAACATAAACGAATGTATTGGTCAGTAGTAAAGTTGTGACTAGAGGACTTATCTTAAATTTATGATGAATCAAAGTCATTGCATCTTTACTTTGAAGGTATAACTAAAAATAAAACACAAAAGCAACATTTGGTAAAAAAATAATGAAAATAAATTAATAAAGTAAAATTGTATTACCAATAGCACCGATTCTGGTATAAACAATCCCGTTAGAACTCTTCGATTTTTATATTGTTGAACTGATAAAAATGCTTCACCATAACAATCGCACGATTGTATTTCCGAATGTTCTATATTCACATTGCCTGAAAATATTCCATATTGCAGTTATCCACACACAGTAATCACTTGAAAATTCGAATTTTTTTACAATGCAGATTGTACTAACCGATTCTAGGCCTTTCAATGTTTGGTCTTCTAGATTCATTAAGTTTCTGTTTCAATAATGCGAAAGTTTCTACGGACATTTGTTTGAATTCTTGTAATCTGGATTTTTGAGTTAGAGTGGATGTTTTCGTATTTTTCTCTGGTTTACTACCACTGAAAATATTTATAAATTTATTTACTCAAATATCATTATTTATTGTAAATGATTCGAGTCACGTACGTACCTAGCTATATCATTCTCTTCAAACGCCAATAATACCACCGAATCGCCGTTAACTTCTTTTTCTAGTAATAATTTCCATTGTTGCCTTAAATCATTGGTAATCTAAAATTTAAATTTGAATATGAAAAATTTATAAATCATCGAATATCAAGTAAATTGAAAATTTTACCAATAAATACGAATAATCGCGGAAAAAATCGCAACAAATGGACAAAGAAAATATCGGCGATTTAGAACTGGTACTTAAAACAGTCATGTAACATGCATGAGTTATACTAAAAAATACTATCTGTCCGTTGGTTCCACCGATTACAGCAATATCTCTAAAATGGAGGAAAAATGAAAATAATAGTCACAAAAATTATTTGAAGTCTACTACAATTTGAATTATTACTTGTGTCTATAATGAGTAGAATCCCACCACACGATGGCTGTTGGTGTAAAATCAGCAATCGGACACGAAGGATACAAGTGAAATTTCAAACAATTCTGTTGCATCGGTTCTTCGCCAATGACTTTATTAACATTCATTATGTACATATTCCCATCTTGAGCTGAAAACAAACTTGAAATTAATTATATTTTCTTAAAACAGTCGACACGAATGATTTTTCATTACTAATTATCAAAAGTTCAGTTTTATCTTCTGCAACTGATTCTACCGAAACTGGCTGAAAAGCTATAGCTTGTACTTTTGAACCAGGTTCATTTTTCCAAGGAATCCATTTTATAATAGGATTTTCTTCGTTCGAAGCTGCTTTCCAAAGTATAATGTCACTATTGCTGCACAACACATACGCAAATTAGAAAAATTTCTAAGTAATCTTAGGCGTTGAGAAAGAAATATTTACCTTAATACTAGAGCTACTATCTGAGATTTGAAGTTGAAAGAAAATGCGACTTGTTCGATATCCTCGGCGAATAATGCATTTTGCAGAGAAAAAACTTGACTGTAATCCGATTCTATCACATCCATAGTGCTGCCTATAGATCAAAAATCAATATTGGTATTTTTTTAATAGATTTATTAGAGTAGTGTTATCAATAGTTATTTTAAAAAAAATATTACCTTCGTTTGACGCTATTGCTTTGGTTTTGAGATCATCACTTTAATTTCTTCATGAAATATCAGAATGCAAGTGAACCGCAGGAATAATAGATATCCAAAAACGACAGGTAAATTGAAAATACATATCGGAATGTGGAAATCGCGAAGAAAATAGCACAACGCGCAGCTTGCTTTTCATTTCCCAATTTCCCCATTTTTATTGATAAGAAAGGTTCGGGAAGCGATGAAGCTCATTGGTCGAAAGTTACACGTGATGTATGTAAATAAAAACATTTGAAAACCCGGCGTTGTTATCAAAAAATAGCGATAGTTTTTGGCTGATTTTTTGGATCTTTTATCGAATAGCTTTTTTGAATAATTATTTAATTTATGTTCTTATTCAACTACTCCTCCGCAACGAGAGAAAGAGTAATACAAATTCCTCAAATTCCTGCACTACAGCTTCGCTAGTGTGCAAAATGTTTCATATCTTCCTGTGTAAGGATACCAGGTAAAAAGTGATCAATTTTGAGAAAACGTAACTGAACTAGAAAGAATTATGATCAACGTGTTTGTTTTCCCCAATGATATCAACGGGTACGTTTGGGATGTTGAAGGTATGTTTGTGTTCTTCTAATATGCATTTCAACCATGTTTATACACACATTAGTCATGAAACGGTCGTATTATAATTTTTTGCTATTCTTAGATTGGCTCAAAATGAGAACAGATTACCGAATAATTGGAAAATTGGTGGGAAAGTCGTCTGAAAAACAAGGAACAGTTTCCGGATTACCTGCTTTATTACTACCTGAAGAAATTACTTTGTTGAAAGAAAAAGCATTTGCTCGAGTTGTTCAGTCACCTTTTTCAAAAAATGAATTGGATGAAAAATTTGACACTTGTAGTTCAAAGGAAAGAAAAATATTTTCAGATAATTTGGTTGGTAGATTTCTATATTTACCTTTTCAACGTGAAATACTATGATAGATGCTCATACATATTATTTATTTTATTACTTTTTTCAAGCTAGAAAAAAACTCATATTGCAAAAAGAAGGAAAGAACTTGAAGGAAAAATTGACATGATCATTGAAGGCAAAAAAAGAAAAAATCCTGATATATGTAATGTGGATAAGAAGAAGATAATTGAAGAAGAATTGGAGAAAACAATATTATTATGCGAAAAAAATGCACAATTCGTATTGACGGAAGGTTTGTAAGATAATTTTAATTGGCGATTCCACGAACAATTTAATAAACTTGATATTTAACATGCGTACGACACTTTTCAGATGATATTTTAATTGACGAATCGAAATTGGTCGATGCACAGTGGATGTTTCCTAAATCTGAAAAAGAACAATTCCGCTACGAAGTATTTAAAGACTTATGGGAAAAAAATTTTAGATTAACATGCGGAGATAAATTCGGAGGTGATTTCTTATGTTACGAAGGTATTGCAATTCACTATCTATAAATGAAAATTGAAACATTCAACTCATACGATTTAGTAAATTTGAACTGAACTCAATTTTTATTTTCTATAGGTGATCCAGTAGAATTTCACGCCACATACATTATAGTATGTAGAACCAACGATGCTAGAATTAGTTGCAAAGAATTGATATCTCTTGGACGTGTTGGGACTTCCACTAGAAAAATAGTGGTTATCGCTTCAAAAAATGTTTTGGAAAAGCAGAATGACGTGATGTACCAAAGTTTGGAATGGATAAGTGATAAAGGATCAGAAAAATTGTCCAAAAATTGAATATGTACGTCTGTGGGATGAGATGAGAAACACTGAGCGTTGCAATATTCTTCTTAATTAAGTTTAAAAACTTTGAAACCGAAAAATTGAAACTACTACGCTACGAACTAGTACATAATTACGAATTTTTACACTGTACCTAATAGGTATAATATTGTTAATGATTAGTAATTTGTACATTGGTTTGGTATAGCCTGCTTTTGTCATTTTTGTAACGGTTGATTTGATACTGTTCCTCTCCATAGGTTTTGAACTTTCGACCTACCGATTAATTACTATGATCTAACTTCTTAACTATCTGTAATTCTGTATACTTCATCTGTCAAATTTTCCAACAAGTATGACAATAACTCAATTTATGATCATTGGTGTTGTGTTGCCATTAAGATAATTTAAGTTAGAACGATTGTACGGTGTAAATAAAATGAATCTCTTTCGAAAATTTATGTCGAATGAATAGCAATATAGCATAATAGCAATTAGCAAAGCTAAGCTAAATAATGTAATAAAAAATCAAAAATACAGTTTTAAATTCTAGAGTGCTCTATTGAAAAGAAAAAGAACTATAATACGAAACTGAGATTTGTACATTGATCCAGTTACGTACATTTATCCGGTGTCGGTGTGAGCAAAGATAAGCGTAGATAGATGATAACATTGCAGTGTGATTTTCAAAAATTTTAAACTTGCAGTTTTTAAATTATGCCGAATAAATGGCCTTCAATATAAGTAGGAATGTATATCATGCAAAAATTTTCTCTCGAACGTCATCATTTTTAAGGCCTGCTATAAAATGCTCAACGAAATGGCAAATACTTCGAAGGAGCTATTGTGAAAAGACAAGTAATGTTGTTCGATCTGTGGTAGTCAAAAATTTCAACGAACCAGTATCGATAGAAACCAAAGAAAATGTTGCTAAACTCAAACCCGGACAAGTAAATACGAAAAATTGTTCATTTTACACCATAAACTTCATTGTTTCTAACGAAAATAATATTATTCAAATCAGGTCAGGATTAAGGTGCACTGCTGCGCTATTAATGTCGCTGATTATTTAATGTGGGCTGGTTTATCTGAGAGTAAACCTAAGCTTCCTTTCGTTCCTGGCTTTGAAATTTCCGGCGAGATACTAGAAATATCCGAATCGCAGAAGAAACCCGATGACGAAGAGAGTGATAACGAAGATGCTTTAAAAATTGGCGATCGAGTATTAGCTTTAAATAAAGAAACTTTGAATGGATTCTCGACCGAATGTATCGCAGACATTAAAGTAATTTTTTTCTTGGTTTCGTTATTATACAGTTGTCAAAATGTGGTTTATAATTTATTTCATATTTTCAGGATGTTTTTCCAATACCATCGAGCGTTAGCTATAAAAAAGCTGCTTCACTTGCGGACAGTTATGGCACTGCATTATTGGGTATATCCAGAAGAGGAAAAGTTCAAAAAGATGACATTGTTTTGGTAACAGCTGCTGCTGGTGGGTTGGGATTAGCGGCGGTGGATATTGCCGCTAATGTTTACAAGGCAAAAGTAATATTGAAATTCGTATTTGGATACTAATATTATTATTAGTAATTTTCAATAGAAATCAATTCGTTTTCAAATAATAGGTAGTTGCTGTTTGCGGAACTGAAGACAGAGCATCCTTAGTCAGAGATAAAGGGGCTTGGGCAGCATTTACTTTCAGAGGTGACAAAGTACTCAAGGAAGAAGTTTCTAAGATTAGCAATGGTAAAGGAGCAGATTTAGTATTTGAAGCTGTCGGCGGTGATATTTTCAGAAGTGCCATGGAATGGTATTAAATCTATACTTCTATACAAGAGTAATGAGAATTATATAGCGAGTTTTTTTTTCAATTCAATTACGATACTTTTTACAGCGTTGCCGTTGAAGGTAAAGTCATCGTTGGTGGGTTCACTTCTAGAGATGCTCCTGAACTTCCTTTAAACGATTTAATACAACTACCCTCATTTAGTTTGATAGGCGTTTCTTTAAGCAATTATAGAAGTAAAATGTTTCCTGTATATAGGTAAGATAAATATGAGCAGTCGTAGCTGCAATTTTATTATGTTTATTAACCCCTAAAATTAATCATTTTTAATGTTAATTGTTTTACTTTATAGACGCACGATTAGCGATGTGATTGAAATGTGTGAACAAAGTTTAATTGTCCCTCATATATCAGAAGTATTCAAATTGGAAGATATAAATGAAGCTTTTAATTACGTAAAAGATAACAAAAGTACTGGTAAAGTAATTTTGGAGGTAATCAAAGCTTGAAGAAATTTTGCATAGGTTATTTAAATTTTAAGGTATCAAGTCGATTGTCATTCTCATCGTTATCGATTACATAGTCTGAAAGTTGTAACAACATTGTTTCTGTATTTTTGTTATTTATGGATACCTAATTTAACTAAAAAAAAATCTAATTACCTACGTACAATAAATTGAGAGAAATGATTGTTCAATTGTAATTTTTTACTGCAACCAAAAAAAAATTGAAATTGCTGATAAGTTGATTTACATATTAACTGTAGAATAATACATGTAGGTATACTAAAACGTTGAACTGGGTGATCGGAGATTGCTCAAATATACAATCATGATTCTCCCACATAACTTTGTCATTTTTTTGTGTATTTTACTTGCTAGATGTAATGTGGTTAGAACTTTTTTTTTACAATATTAATATTTTTGATTTCTCTTCCTCAGTTCCTCTACATTGCGTCATTCCCTTTCAGAACAATTTAAAAAATTGATACGAATAGACAATTATAAAAAAGGTAGAAGTAGAAATCTGCTCGTGAGAGATTGACTGTCCTGCTATCAAAAAAAAAATAAGCATCCTGATTTTAAACCCTATAGTCTACTTGTGCAATTTGTTGGAGAATCGGGACGAGTATATAAAATTTGTAATTACCTTTTCTCTTATAGTACACGTGTTAAGGTGTCCAAAAGTAATACATCATCATTTCTTTTCGATCATTTCATTAAATGAGGGCAACAAAGTACCTAGTGTAATTAAACTACCAATTACAGCAGAAATAAATTTGATATCTCGGTAGATGTATCATTTCTCCATGATACGTACTGACGATAATTGCGAAATTTTCTGCTTTTTCACGCTTCAGGTGCTTATAGTAATATAAGCTTATTACAAATTATTACGACGTAACCTTTTTCTTTTTTCATTACTTTTTAACGTGCTGCTAGAGAAATAAAAGTCTTAAAAATATATATTTTTTAAGAACTTGAGTACCATACCTACTTGAAAAATTTTCAATGACGTTAAACTTTTCACCTTTTAAACAGAAGTAAAATTTGTTGAAAGGTGAAATTAGTAGGTAGTTCTTTCTATCAAATTATGATTTCGTTTAATTACCTAAAAATATTATGTAAGTAGCTGTAATAAGGTAACTGTGAAAATAAGATATGATGAAAAAGGGTGTCATTAATTACCTTGCTATAGGTTTTTCATGTACAACTCACAGGTACCAAATATGTAACCTGTAAAAAGTCAATTAATGCGTTTTATAATCTAAACTTGTTGGTACTTCGGTTTAAATTAAATGATGTGCCTCCAACTAGACTGAGAAAGTTTTTGATTAAACTCGATGCTTAAATTACAATTTCATTCATATGTCTCTGTACTGTGGCACTGGTAAAACAATTCTTCTGTTCACTGAGCATATCATCGTAAATTCGACGATGATAGCTTATTACACTAGGTACCCATCTAA
Source organism: Pseudococcus longispinus (assembly GCA_900064475.1). Classification (NCBI taxonomy): domain Eukaryota; kingdom Metazoa; phylum Arthropoda; class Insecta; order Hemiptera; family Pseudococcidae; genus Pseudococcus; species Pseudococcus longispinus. The sequence goes on from FIZU01031822.1 coordinate 7,789, forward strand.
TTAGAACGTTACAATGTACCTACGTACACCTAGTAAGTATCTGTCCAAGAATTTTTTCTAAAAGTTGAAAACTAAATTTTGTAGGGAAATGAAATTATAGCGATAGTAATTTAATGATGAACATAACATATTTCTAAATACATTATACGGTAACATGTTGATACGTCGATTATTTTTTTATTATTCTTTTATTTTTTGAAAATTTTGAAAAGATATGAAAAAATGATGTTTAAAAATATCGATGGTTTTTAAGTAGGTGAATAAAAAATTTGGAAATTATTCGGTATGAAGTATGAAAATCTGTTGCTAAGTAAGGCTAGGGATCTACCTATTTACTATTCAACATCCTAAATACGAAAAAAAATTGTTGAAAATTTTTTAGGAAAACAGATGTATGTAAAGTGAGTATTTAAATTAAATATAGGTATAGGTAAGTATAGGTATTTCAATACCTGATTTCAAAACAGACGAATATATTTATGATTAATATGAAAGTACCTATAAGTTCATTATAAAAATTGTTTAAAAATGCATGGAAATCCATTTTAAGTTTACATATTTGTTGAAAAATATCATCTATGCAATGCTTTGTCGATTCAAATTATACACGTATTTTCTCACACTTCATAAAGTATGGCGTTAACATACCTATAACAAACTTGCCAAATAAAATTACCAATTAGTTCATTTTTTTCCCCTCTCGCATACATTTCAACTTCTTGGCAAATGAAGTAGATATAGATATATCATGAAACTAGTTTAAAGACTGAATCAGTCGATATGTAGCATTTAATGGCATCTTGATGGTTTCTTTTCTCGGTGTTATTGAATTCGTTTATGAATTTCATATAACCTTGATGAGACAGGTAAAATAGTATCAAAAAGTATGGCTAGGTAGGCTACTTAGTAGACAGACGCACGCACTATTAATAGAGAAAGTTTAAACAGTAGTTCTCAATTAAATTCGCGCTATTAATCTGTTACATATTTGATATTTATTGCTGCTTGTCTCGATATAACTGTGAAATTAATTTAGTTAGATCAAATATTCGATGACAAGTAACAAGTATTTGTACTTAATTAACAATTCCTGGAGCACGAGTTCCGTTTTTTTCATTACTTTTTTTGCACCAAAGTTACTTACATTTTTAATACGGAAATTCTCAATTGGCAATAGTGCTCCTAATTAGCGACTTACGTGATTAAAAAATTTATTACTGCATGTATTATTGCGTTTACTACGTAAAGAGAAATGAAATAACGAATTATTTGAACAGCAGGCGTAAATTTTTACATGATTTCCGAGACACTAACTATACACATATCGTTCAAAATGATTGACGTTAAATTTGAAAATGACGACGGTATTATATGGATCAAGTACGTCCTTTTTTTTCATCTTAATAAGTTTGAAGGAGTATGAATAGATGAACGAGTGGTACGTACTTCTACAAAACCACTGACTCAATTTATACTCTATGAAAGATTACCGTCGGTATCTCTGTATAGCTTGTGCATGAATTTTAGAGTTACCAGTCGTAAGGTGCTGTATGTATTGAGATGAGTGGTATACCTAAATGTGACAGGACCTTTCATTATTATCTCGTTCTCGTTCTAGTTCATCGTAATTTTACATTGTAATCAATTGAAGTCAAGTTAGCACTACCGTATTTACCTGCCTATTTATTAAAAATCAATGTTCAGGCTTCGAAGTAGGTATAGAAATCCTTCAAATTATTTGTTAGCTTCACGAATAAAGAATTTTTATTTTTCGACTAATAGGTACACCAATTTAATAGTGTAAAATATGTGACTGCTTCACCTATTGATCATTGCAAGTTCTGTCACTCTCAATTTTAACCTATTTAATAATTCAAATTTGTTTCAAAATTTTATTTTCGATTTAGATTTCCAACAGTTATGAAAATCTACTTGTACTAGTGACATTCAAGGATACCTATTGAAAAACACACTGCGGTAGGTATCTGTAAATTTAAAAATAAATGTACCACTAGCTACTTATTCGTTCATTTAAGTACCTACACATGCAGAAAATAAAAATGGGTATTGATGAAGATGCATATATTGTATATTTATCTATATTTACATAGTACCATAAAGATATTAAAAATAGATAATTTATTTTAAGTTAGAAGATGTAATCGAACTAGTTTTTATGTATTTTAATTCTAGTAAGACAGTTCGTAGTTTTTTTTTCAGCACCTAATCCTTCGTTTCTACTTAGTATTTTTATAACACTGAAATATGAAACACCACCGAACACATTCTTCTATAGCTTACTATAAGAGTTTTGTGTAAATTATAATAATTAAGAAGTACACTGAAACTACTTAACACATCTGAAAATTGATAAATAAATTCATCATTAAAATCTACTTTTTGCAACTGGTTTCACGATCCACGCCTAAGATATTTGTAGTTCTTGAACAAAGTACACTTGCTACCATGTTATGTAAATCAACTAGGTTGGTACCTAATTTTTCCAGACATTATTGTAGGACAAAAAAATTAAAAAATTTTATCACCCAATAAATTTTTTTTAGGAATTTGGTTATCGTACCTACCTACTTTACTTACCTATTTATAAACGATATTTTTTAGCTGGTACTAATTTTCAATTTTATGCACAATCGTTGTATAAGTTTTAAGAGCAATATGCCATTGCCTGTTATATTTTCATTTTGTAATGATTCCTTCATATTATCGAATGTTTGAGCATAATTTAAGTTTTCACATCCTCTAATTAAATAAGATTACGCAAGAAAATCCGCAGGTGCCTACTACCTGCCTCCCAATCGGGCGGAAATTGGATTATTGCGGACGTATAAGACGTAAAGAAAGCCAAGAAATTATTCCATTTTGGAAATTTAATTCTGAATTTATTTAATCGATCGTTTCATAAATATTGGAGAGACATGTCGCATGTGAAAGGAGAGAGCAGAATAAAATAAACAGAGGCGAAATAGATAGAGAATACAGTATCCATGCGGAAATCCACATTTAATACTGTTTCAATTAGACCTTATTCTTCACACACGAAGTCTCGAAACTCTACATACCTACTTATAACGAACTGAACGAAAAAGATATGCGGAAACTGCCGTTTGATACTTTCTGCGAATAAGCAAGTTATCTATCTTCTCTAGGTACGTTATTTTCGACGTTGTTCATTTATCAAATTAGCAACGGTTCAAAATTTATCCCAAGTTGATGATGACAAGTACAAGAGTGTAGCAACGCAGATTGAATATTTATACTTCGGAGTAGATTGTAGATATACAAAATCGCGAACTGATGAATTATGAATTTCCATCAAAGTGTGGTGCACCTCTGCACCAAATATAATTCAATTTAGGTAGGTATTTGGTATGTATTCGTTAATTAAGACTCCCCTTCGTTCGCTAATGAATATTAATAATTTCTTCTTTTGTTGATATAATAAACTCGATTATAGATATTAAAGTATATCTATGATGAACTCGAGTGAATTTTATGAAATTCGATATAAATACATATTAACAACCGAATCAAAACGATCAAAAAAGTAGGCTTGGCAATTCTTTAATTATTACGCGATTTATCTTGGATAAATTCGAAATATAACTTACTCTATTTCGTACTGCGCGATCTTTCGATTTTCCAATGCGCTTTCTCAGTTATACAGTCAATGATTCCATATTCCCCCACCTCACGTCTTTTCGTTTATGTCTATCGTCTAATCCGCTCACTTCGGGAGGAGAAACATGTTACAAACATTCATTCCAGTTTACAGATTTGTTTTAAATATTCAGTTGTACTTTTTCTCTAGTGATGTGGATTGTTAGTTTACATATTTATTGTTTCTTATCGTTGTTTTTCTATATTCGCGATTTAAAAGTTTTATGTGATAAATCGCGTGCAGATTTCTCGACCAGTGTTAATTATTCCTCATACAGTTGTTCTCCACAAATGATGATTCGCAATTGACCACAGGTTTGGATTTAGTTTTTTTCTTTTAATCTTAATCAGAATGCGTTCGAGTTGAAACGAATGCAAGTAAAAAATTACCGGTAAAGATGTTACGTAACAGAAGTTGTAACCAGTTATAAATTTCGGAAGTTTTTTTTACTATGATACAAGTGCTACTTGATTTTGTACTGAAATATGTAGGTATAAACCACTTTGAACATACGTTTAAATGGAATGTACCTATTCAAATGTACCTACGTATGTCTACGTACCCGTATAAATTTGGGCATATCAAGTACATTTGAACGATTACGATTAAGTAGGTATTATTGTTCGAAATAATACACATCGTTGGTGTGAGTACAAATTTTGATTAAATGTTATGATTTTGAGAACCCCGAAAATATGAAACATCCTTGCTTGATTAAATGAATACCTACGAGTAGGTACTTAATTACTCTTACAGTTAAGGCAAATCAAATTGATACTTGCGTCTATTTATTTTGGATGCGGAAAGGTTTTAGACTTTTAGTAATAGATGAACGATGTAATTGTAACTTTCGCTCTTGCTGTAAGTATTCTGTAGTTTAGAAACATACTTACGTAGCTTTATCTATCACCTACATCTTTAGGTACTTCGAGAATTATGAGGAATAATCATCATAACATATTATAATCATAAAATGGTTGAAGTACCTGTCTTACTATTTTCAATTTCGATTTTGAAAATAAGGATCTGGATGATTTGAACAAAAAAATAGGTAACACAAAATATAGGTACAACATCTTATCAGTTATCAGCGCCTTATCATAGAACGTTACGGTACGTTTAAGCTTAAAAAACGTGACGGACGTAACGAGTTGGTGCTACCGGGTGCCCCTTAATATCTGGCACCCCTCGTGACATTTTGTTCGCAAATTGGAAATTGATAACATTTGAACCAAACTGACCAATGAGCGTTTGTTTTGTTTTATCAATGTTACCAACTTTTGAGCAAAATTTCACAGGGGTGCTAGATTATTATGGGGCACTCGGTATCAGCTGATGCTATGAGCTCAGCGGGTATATCAAATATCAATTAACATGACGATGAAGCAAAAAACTTGAAGGAATTTTTACAGTTTGAGTAAAATTTCAAACAATATTTTAGTACATATCGTTTGGTGCTACATGGGACATATCATGGAGTAAAACTTATATTTAGGTATGCTTAAAAAAACGTGACAAGCGTGCCGGGTGGTTTCAATTAAACAACATAGACATTCACTAGACCATGGTCTGATCAAATACCTCGAGAGGTCGATTATGACGAGTTGAGTCAAATTTTGAGTATAAGTTTTGTTCTATGATATGGCTCTTAAGGCTCTCTCTCAATTTGTCAATCACAAAATTCTGTGAATATTTAGTTTTGTAAGACCGACACATTTTTTAATACTTATTTGGTAGGTGTCTATTTTTTTTGTTGAATAAGGGTAAAAGCTAATTTGACAAATTTCCTTTCAAACGAAAAAGATGATTGGATGGTGCCGTTGTGCTGCTGATCAGCATTTAACTAGACAGGTCGGCTGATGGGCAATCGCCGATCAAAGTTTTTAGTTTTGGGAATTTGAACTTTTGGAGCACTCAGTGACGCACTTGAACGAAAAAATATGCTACTGAGAGTGAGGGCGCTCTTAATCATGTAAAACGCTCAAAAACGTGTTAAAAAACTGTAAAACGTTAAAAAAATGTTCGCTCTCATTTAAAAAGACTACAAAACTGACGTTACACATTTTTTTGATGTCTTACTTAGACACTTTCTTCCATGTGATTTCATAAACGACAGTACCTATCATTGGAGGGGGTGGTACTTTGCTTTTCACTGACAAACTTATTTCATTCCAGTCGGATGCTCCTGATGAGTATGAAATATGCAAATGATGAGCATAAGTTTTTCTATTTATTGAAGCTGCGCTTTTCTAAAATTAGACTTAAAAAATCAGATGTTTAGGGATACTCATTAGGGTGGAACGCGAAAAAAAAATATACCTCAGATTTTAACCAAATTCAAGAGGGTGGTTCATATTTATATGGGGACAATCCGTGAAAAATTTTAGACCCCTACCTGAAAGGAAGGTGGAGCTAGGGGGCTTCAAAGTGGGGTAAGTTTAGAAAAAAACGTGGTTTTTGGCCATTTTTGGATAGCTCAAAAAGTTGCGATTTGAGTTTTTACACCTTCCCAAACCATTGAACTCGAAATTGGATACCACTTTTCCTACCCTACCAGGGGGTTTAAAAGTTGCAGATTGGTGAAAAATCGAGATTTTTGATTTTAAAAAAAATGAAATACCCTTCGCTGGGTACCAAAACCGGGCCAAAATGGCTCCTATT
>FIZU01031829.1:0-52251 GCA_900064475.1 Pseudococcus longispinus
TCAGAGGTGCAATTCTGAAAATATATATATTGTGTACTTAGTCTAGATGTATAACCTCATATTTTTGTAGAACTTAATATCGTGTTGCGTCATCTTCATAAATGCAAAAAACCGTTTTTTTTTGTTCATTTTTCCCACCTAAGTGGGCCATTTCTGGTCGAAACAATTTTTCCTCACAATTTATCATTAATGACACCAAAGTACACCATCAACCTGCATTTAGACCAAATTCGTTCGTTTTCCCCTTTTTTTCCAAAAAAAAAAAAAAAAATACCCGAACGACACCATAACATTTTTTTAAGTCAAAAATACTCAATTCTTGAAAAAGAGATGAGGTTGTATATCTAGGCTAGGTACACAATTTTTTTTTCAGAATTGCATTTTTGAAAGGGGTTACCAAAATGGCCCTTAAAAAGCTTAAAATGTCCATTTAACCTTGAAAAAGTGCTCGAAATTTTGTTCAAAAAATTCCAAAAATCACCCTTGATGCTGTCTACTATCCCTACAAATTTGAAAAAATTCGGTTGAAAATGCCAAAAATAGAAATTTTCAACGAAAATCCACATTTAGCCCCCTCCCCCCGAAGGGGTTAGGGTTGAGATATCGAGCTAAAAACTTTGTAACGGGGGTTTTAAACCATAAGGACCAACTTCCACTGAAAAAAAAAATTCGGTACTCAAGGCCAAATCACTCCTATTAACCCGGCTATGCTCTTACATAATTTGACGAATTTAAACTGAAAGAAGGTGAAAAAAATCAGAGACGAAGTTCAGATTAACGAATTTTTCGTATATGAATCATGAACTTGGCAAAGGCAAAATGTGCTATTCCAATAGCAAACTAGCCATTAATTTACGAAAGAACTAGCTCGAAATTTCAAAATGATTAACAAGACGCGAGCAAAATAAATAATCGAATCCGAAGCTCGTTTTAGTCGTAAAATAAACAACAGAAATATTTCTCCTCGTGTGAAAATTTACATCGAACAGATAATTGACGAATGAATAAAATTTTAAATATCGAGTACGAGCTAACCTCTCACTAAATCATTCATTGTACGAGTACTATCGCTTGTTCGGAATGAATTTTCAAGAGCAAATTCAAAGAGTTTCTCATTAGCCTATCAACAATGTCACTTTATTCGCTGTCATTCTGGGTATATAGCGTCACTTGGCCATTAATTAACATACGTATAACTACGTGTTGTAATTAACAAATAATCGTCGAGTAGTTTTCAAAAATTGGGTTCGTTTGCTATTTAACTAATTATTGAAATTGGGGAGGAGGTGGGGGGGGGTGAAATGATTCGATGCTTTCATTAGAAATTGATAAGAAATTGCAATGGAATCTACTTGGCATAGATAATTATTTCATTTACTTATACATAAAATATATACTTTTGAGGACAATGGAATCTTTTTTTTCCAATCAAGAAAAGGTCAAGGTACATGAGCAAGGATATAGGATAGGTAGCAAAGAAAAAGACTGATTTATTAATAAAATCAAATCCAAACGACAAATCAATAAAACTGAAAGTTGTAGTAATGAATGAAAACGTTCGCTGAGAATGATATTCTTTCGAGTAAAATGGAGAATTTATACCTATAACGTGTATTGAAATTTTATCGATGCCAAATGAGAACTAGCTACCTAAATCCAAATTTTCAGAGGCCTAAAAAATTTTCAAGTCACCAATCTGCTTAAAATATCCCGAAATTGGAGCACTAGCCCTTGATAAATTCCCCTATTCCAGTCCTCTTCTAATATCCAAGTTTATAGGACCCTTTCGAAATTGTTACTTAGTTTTGAGAGAAAAAACGTCAAAAAATACGATTTCTCGTGATTTCATTAGGCAATTACCTAATGAAATCACGAGAAATAACATGAATGTTTGGAAGTACTGTCCTAATATAAGTATTCCGACAAGCATTTTCAAAAGCCAACTCAGCAATATCCAAAAAATACATCAAGGGTCGAAAAATAATGATAAGGTTAAAATACGAAGATAGTTAGAATTCTAGGATTTGCTTTTTTCACGTTCTTATCTACTTTTATACGAGTACTAGACGTTCAGAGAATACCTTTTGGTATAGAGTTGCATTATGAAGACAATTAGGTAAATTAGTCAATGACGTCAGTGACTAGATTAGACAATGCAGTCAATAACTAAGCCACTAGACATTGATGACAATGACTGACTTTAGGCAAAGAGTTATTGACTAATTCAGTTTCATTGATAATGGTAAAAATAATGAAAGAAAAAAAAAAAGGCTCAGAGACCTTTAGCACAGAATAGAGTTGATGAAAAACACTGAAAACATTATAGCACAAAAAGGTTCCAAACCAACAATTTTTGTTTCTCAAAGCAAAAACATCAAAAACTGGTTCATTGATGCCAGATATCTCATATGTGGCTCTCCTATGGACGTTTCATAGGGGAAATAAAAATCACCAATTCTGAACTTTGGACCACTCAGTGAAAGGTTAACATTTTACCAACTTGTTTTTTTTCATATAAAAATTTCAAAGGGATGCTAAATATTATGGGGCACTAGGTACCTACCTAGTTTACTAACAATCCCTTCAAATATTTTTATGAATAATTATTTTCGTCGTACCGTCATTGTATTCATCAAAACACATTACAATGGTTTGTTTTGTTATTTTCATCATTACCCAAATCGACATGATCATTGACAACAATGCTTAGTCAGTGATGTCATTCAGTCATTGCCTATAGGCATTCTCTCACATTTACCATCATTGACTGTGCTTAAACGGGGCCAGCAAAGCGGCGTTCAAGGGATGCAACAGCGCGAATTTCGGATTTTTTTGAAATCGTCAACGTTTTCAAAAAAAGGTTACTAAAAATATTGTACAAACAGGCAAAAACCATTGAATTCGTTGAAAATGTCATTGAACATTCTCAAATTCTATAATCAAAAATCAGTAAAACTTCGTCAAAAAGGTCAAAAAAATTATGAAAAGCATCAAAAATCTCGTAAAAATTGTGAATGTAGATATTCCTAAAAATCGTTGAAAAATATTTTCAAAGTGGTTAAAATTCCATAAAAAACGTTGCAATTCGCTTTTCATAAAAATTCGGTAAACATAACGCGAATGAGCTTCAAGTCTGAAAATTTTATTGCACTGGGGCCTGAGCTCGCTCTCGCAGGCTCTGTGCCTAGACATTGATGATATTGTGTACCTACTACCTACTCAGTGAGATTATTTACTGAGTCTACATACATGATTGACCGCCACAGATACAAATATCCAAATGGAAATTATACTCGTAAAAGTATAACGTCCAAATTTTCTTTAAAAATTTCCAAAAAAATTACTCTTCAAAAAAAGGTTTTTAAAAAGCAAGGTCATCAGAATACAGTTGTCGACTGCATTGGAAGAGGGAAGATGAAATTGAAAATTTCCACCTCAGATGAAATTTAAAAAAAAAATTTCTGACTCGAAGTGCAAATTTTCCATATCAACAGAAAAAGTCATTATTTTCACTCATTTTCTAACAATGGAATCTTATCATTTAAAGAAGTAAATTGGCTCTCTGCTCAATATTCATTCAAGCCCTGTGTATTTTCTGACATTTTCAAATGAAATTGAGCAATTTCGAAAAAAATTGGCTTCAAATTTTCCTGTAAGAATTCTAAAAGCATGAGAATCTGAAATGGGTCTGGAATACCTAGATGTTTTCTCCAGTTTAGGTGGTCTAACCTTATTCGATTTACATGCAAGTAGAATAATACCATCATTAAGGGTGTGCTCTCCCTATCAAATTGGGGGCGTATTTAAGTGGGTCCAGGGGGTTCGGACCTCCCTTGAAGACTGAAAAGTTGGAAAAAATGATGAAATTTAAGCTTTTGAATGCCCTTTTCTGCAAAAATTTTTGCTCTCTTATCGTTCCGGTGCAATACATTCGCTTCTTTTGATAAAATAATGTGCATTTTTAAAAATTTACATAAAATTTCTTTTTTTTTCGCGAAGAGCCCCCCCCCCCTCACCTTAATTACTTGTCTGGCTAAGCCACTGATTCGGGTGGTTTGAGTGATACTTTTGTACAGTGCACAAGGCTTTTATGGGTCATTGACCTTTTTAAAAATAGTTCCAAATTTGTCCATGTACTAAGGAGAAGTTCTCTTGTGAGCTCATTTATATTTTTCGAAAATAGAGGTGCTAATTGAATTATTTCAATACCACAGAGTCGCAGCATTAATAATCAGAAAATGAGTTAATTTATTGACCCAAGAAGGCCGAACATGTTTTCTTTTTCTTTTTCAGATTTCCAAATGTCATTTCGCTTATGACGAAAGGTGCTAGAACAAGATGAAGAAAACTAAAAAAATTTAATTGTGGTTGGATCATTTTTCTAAGCTTATGTAACATGGAATGAATGTCTTATAAAGCGCTTGATGTAATATGTACTTACTTTTAATGATTAAATTATACTAAAAATTTCACATTTGTTGAAATAGAAAGGCAGTACTGACTTTCAGTCATTTTGTCAGACTTTTTTAGACTTGGAAAATTTTTAAGATTTCCACTGACTTTTTGGACTGTTGGAAAATTTTAGTAATAATGCTGACTTTTAGACATTTTGTCAAACAAACACTTCAAACTTTTTGGACTGGCAGGCATGAAATCCTCTATTTTAATTTTTTACGGACTTTAGCAACCAAAAATCAAACCCACCAAGAATAAATTTGAACAGGTCAGAATTTTTGTGTTTTTTTTTGCGAGCAAATTTTTTGTTATGTTACAGATGGGCACACTGAATTTGTCAGCCATTTGAACATAATTTTTACTTAACAAAATGACAGAAATTTTTTAAACAGGCAATTTTTTCTTTTTTTTTACTAGTCATTTCCAAAATTTTTCATTTTTAGCATAGGATATGCTTTTGCTATGGGTAGTGATCTCGTGCAAAATTCTGTAACAAAATTTCGTCACGAAATTGTATAACGCTGACTTTTAGAGATAATGCTGACTTTTAGACATTTTGTCAGAATTAACTTTTGAACATTACTCGTATGTCAGACTTTCTTGGACTTGGGAAAATTTTCAGATTTCCATTGACTTTGAGACATCATATCAGACTTTTTTGTACTTAGAAAAATTTTAGAGATAATGCTGACTTTTACACATTTTGTTGGACTTAACTTTTGGACATTACCTATTTCAGACTTTTTTGGAATTTAAAAAATTTTCAGATTTTCATTGACTTTGATACATTTTGTCACACTTTTTTGGACTTGGAAAATTTTTCAGATTTCCATTGCCTTTGACACATTTTGTCCGACTTTTTTGTATGTACTTGGAAGAATTTTTAGACTTTCATTGACTTCTAGAAATTATGTCAAACTTTTTTGGAATTGGAAAAAAAATTTTAAATCAGCAAAAGCATATCCTATGTTTTATAGTTTCATGGGTAGTATGAAAATGACGGGGACGTTTTTGTTGTTTATCAATAAGAAATTGGGAAAAAAATTGGAAAAAGTGACTTAAGTGACAATTTAACTTGATTTTTTGGACTTGGATTATTTTAGAGATCACGCTTACTTTCATACATTTTTTCACACTATTTCAGAAATTTAGACTTTCTGAACTTGAAAATTTTTTCAGATTTCAATCGATTTTTCGGACTTGGAAAATTTCAGAAATTCTGAATTTTTCAATTTTGAAGAATTTTCTAAAGTGGTTAGTTGACTTTTGAACTTGGAAAAATTTAGATTATTTCAAAATTTGACTTTTAGACATTTCGCGAGATATGATAACATTGTATTTGACTCTTTGAACTTACAATTACATAAATTCAGACATTATGTCAGACTGGAATAAACACTTCAATTTGACATACTCGTAGCAAAGAGAACAAAAGTATATCCAATGTTTTAGGTACCTATACTTTTATAGGTAGTATATGCTGGAAATGACCAGAAGGTCCAAAGGGGGAGGGGGGCTTTTTTTATAATTCTTTACGAAAAAATGTAAATAACCAGTCTTTTAGGGAGGATGTGAAGTTAAAACGAGGTAGAAATAGTGACTATTTTCAGGAAGATGTGGGGGTGAGATGATAAAAAATAACTATTCGAGGTCAAGTACTTCAGTTTTCATTTAGATAATAAAAATAAAAACTAAAAAGAATAACACTGGCCCTCTTCACAAACTCACGTTCATAACCGATGAGTTATTTGTAAAGTACCCATCGAGATGATTTTACGACGCCTAATGACCCACCTTTATTTTAATTCACGTAGGTTAGTGGTTACTAATTGACGACCTGAAGATAAATTGTCGGTTCGTACTTTACTCGATGGCTTTTGATTAAGAATACTTCACGTTAACTCGATTAAAAGAGGAAATAAAGATAACCCGGTATTTGTAAAAATATCTAATTGAATGCGCGTATAAAAATAGATCATTTATGTAACTGTAACCTGAACGTAGAAATACATCAAGTAGTGAACATTAGATCCATTAAGTTGAAAAATAACACGTACCCGAGTACGTAATTAATCTCTTTGGGAAAAAACTGGAGTAAAAAATTTTCAAGTAAATCGAGTAAACGAATTTATTCCCAAACTTGCCATAATACCAACATCGCGAATTTTTTCTCACCCAAAAACAACACCTACGACCAAGTACAATGTCGTGTAATAGTAATAAAATAGTTCGTGTTTTCTCACGTACGCTAATCACAAAAAAAAATTCGTGACCTGGACGTTGATTCCGAGCGGAAAAAATTTAATATCTTCATTAAAATAGCCAAAAATACGCTAATCGATGCTGCTACAATTTAAAAAGATTATACCTACCGCAGAAAAAAAAATCAAAATAAATATACCCACGTAACTACCTATTAGCCATTTTAAATACAGGTAGCAAGTTTGAAAGATACCTAAACGTGCTCGGGTGACATTGCGGTATAGCTGATTTTTTGTCACTCGTAAACACATAATAACTTCCGCTTCGAAGTACCTCTATATTACTAATACAGCTAATTTTCCACGCTAGAAAATTTTCCAGAGATGCGACATTAATCATTAAAGTGTAATATTTGATATTTCACGATACGACAGTGGCCAATCATGCATTATATGTAATTTATCATCGCGACCTGTAAAATTCCTCGGATCAAGTTTCAGACAGGTACCTACCCAAATATCCGACGAACCCAGTCGAAATAAGTAATTAAACCAAAATACTAAATCATTTCCACGAATCGATCGTATGTACTTGGACGAAGAAAAAAAATTTCAGCCAATTAATAATTACGTTAAAAATTAATTCGGGCAATAAAAAATTAACGCGATTCATTAACCCCAGCTTTGGTGTCATTTGTTCGACTAATTGGGGAAATACCGTGATAAAATTACGAAATCGTGAATCGATTACGAAAATTTCATCACAGATACATCTTTGAAGCTAAAAGAGACCAAGTACATAGTTCATATCTCATTTCAAATCAATTAGCAACATGAGAAGAAAACAATTTATTCATTAAAACTTCTCGCATGACGATAAAATGCAACATGGAATCACTTTTACCGTACTTAAGTGAAACACCTGTAGGGAGCTAGAGAGAGTACGTAATGCGGTTGAGAAATTGCAATGTTTCAATTTTTCTACATATTAATCACGTCGTGAAATTTGTAGACGTCGATTCTTTATTCAGGCGAACCTATTTACCTTCGCACGTGTACGAAAACGAAGATCTACGAAGGTCTAAAATTGTCGATAATGCTTAAATTGAAGATTAGAAGTGACGTTAGTGGTACGTAGGTGATATTTTTTCAAATTAATAAAGTCGATAATTAAATTTGCATAGGTAGATTATGAAGAATTTTAACTTCGAGGAGCTAATTGAATATAAATTATTTTTTGTGTAAAAAAAAATGAAGGAAAATTAGTCGCCAAACTCGTTATTATGTTTACCTATTGCAGTATAATTATCAAGAAATTACCAAAATAAACCCAGATGACGATAAAATGACAGTATTTTGACATAATCTCATAAAACATCCGATCGTATAATAAAAGTCGTACTTCTACTCGCATATTTAGACACCCTAATTGAAACGTTGATAAAATCAATTCTCGGGTAAAAAGTAAGACCTTAAAGGCCCTTTTGGATACTTCGAACGACCGCAGGTAACTTAATAATTCAACGACGTATTTCAGCGACATCGAAACCGCTGGAAAATTACATATTTTCGAAACATGCTAAATAAGCACCTTTTATTCCTCATTTTCTATCAACTTTCACTTAAAATAAACTCCCTAAAAAAATTTTCACAAAACGCGATTTCTTTCAATAATTTTGAAAAAATGTAAAAAATTCGGTTAGAAAGTAAGGTAGATTTTTTGCAAACTCACCTGCGATAAACCATGCGAAAAAAATGTTACACATTCTGTACAAAAGAGACCACCAACGGATGAAAAAAACATATACCGGCGCCGGTATAATTCGCACTGGTTGAAAAAATTGGCGCGAAAATAGGTACTGATAAAATGGCACACATGAACTGACAAGTCAGCTGACAACGATGAACTGAACTCAGACCGAACCAGACTGATTCTAATTTCGATCGGTAACGCGGAGAATAGCACTATGGCGTTCGGATTCGGAATTGTGGCATTGACAGCAGAAGAGTATCCATTGGTATAATATGCATTCGTAAACCATAGGCATAATTTATCATATAAGGTGATAAAAAAATATCGGAATCACGAGACCGATAAAAGATGCAACCGCAAATGATTTTTTAATCGATCATGATTACGGAGTTGGATCATCGAGACTTGGGAGAAATATGAAAAGGCACAAATCGTATGGAATTTTCACCTTATCCAGTTGACCTCAAAAAATACACGTACGCAAAATTAACGCATACATTAACGAATTATAAATACGTAGACAAAAAACCACGTGGGTATTCGTCTGCGTCAAAGCGAATCCGGCGACATTGAGTATTGCAAAAAAAAATTTAAAGTAAATAAAATGTGTCGGAATTTAAATACGGGAAGAGTAATGTTCGAGTGGTGTTCCTTTTCCTTAGTATAATTTTTTCAAAGATTGTATCTCTTTCCGGCTTTAAAAAAAAATTCTTCGATGAGCAGTAGTAGTATTTTTTTATGTGGGATCATCACGAAGAACGAGCTATCATATTAACCTTCGTAATTCTTTGACTATTAGATATTATGAATTAAGTCGATGTAAATTGTAACACTTTCGCTGCACATGATCCCTTTCTCTTTCTCATTTTACATATCTTTTTACCTATTTTAACTCGTACTCGTGGTTTGTAAGATGGTCGAGGTATATGGAGGTAGCTGTGGGTTGAGTAAGCAGGGTTGAATGTTTATTTAAAGTAGGGTAATCCAGATGGTTGTAATTAGTGTCTGTATAATGGACTATGCAATATTTGTTGAATTTTTCTGGTACTCGTGAAAAAAAGTCAAAATTCAAATTACGTAATTAAAAGAGATAAAATGATGAAAAATAAGGCAATGCTTTCTCTCAAGGGGAAATGCAACGAAATTAAAATCGTGCATATATTTCAATTAGTTTTTATTGAAGTATCAAATTTGAATAGAAATGAAATTATAAAAATTGTTTTTATTATGCCCCAGTGGCATATTTCGAGCAAAAAAATAGAAAAATAATTGAAATTTTATGCATAAATTAATACACAAATATGACATTTTAATGAGAAAGGTAAATTGAAAAAATTTCAAATGTGGAAAGAATATAAATCACAATGTGACATTTTGATCAAAAATCAATTTTAAAATTTCAATATTTAAAAACGTCGGAAAAGGTTTCGAATTTAAATAATACCTCAAAATAGGGCATTTCAATTAAAATTCAATACAGATATTTAAATGTAAGAACCTAGGTTCAATAAAAAACTAACTTTGAAAAATTCAATAAATACTGATAAAAAGTTAATAATGTTGAATTGTTGAAATATAATCAAAATTTAACATTAGGAACAATTTAAGATGAAATAAGAAATTTTCGAGTCATTTAAATCTTTATAATGTTGAAAAACATCCTAGAATACGATATTTTGATAGAACGTCGTAAAAAAACGCAAAACACCATCTCGAATATTGAAATTTCAACAAAAATTTGGGTACAGAATAAAATAATTAAAATCTTGAAACGTAGTATTTTAACAGAAATTGCCATTTCATACTTTGACAGATGATTTTACATACTCTAATTTTAACAGGGTTGTGAAACAAAACTTGTTTTTTTTCATTATTTTGTTATTTCGTTTCGTTGTCAATCGATTTTTTTTTGTTTCGTCTCGTTATTTTGTTTTCTGAGATTTTTTGTGAATTTCTTTATTTCGTTATTGCCCATTTTTTGTCACGTTAAACAAAATTATTTCGTCTTTCTTCCACCAATGATGGAAATTTTATCCAGAATTCAATTCTCTGATCAAATTACAATTTTCTTGCTAAAATAACAAAACAAATTCAAATTTTGAAAAAATTTATTTAAAAATCAGTTTTTGAAATGAAAAAAATTAGCATGTAAAAAAAAATCTCAATGACACTGCGAAAGCATAGTGTAAAATGCTTTTTTTCATTTTTACAGATTTTTACTTCGATTTTGTAAAAAAAAAAAAAATGAAACGAAAAAAAAGAGAATTATTTTGTTATTTTTCTTGCTTTTCTCACAATTTTTAATTTTTCGTTTCGTTTGATTTCACTCAAAGTTTTTCGATATTTTGTTTCGTTGCGTTTCACAGCCCTGAATTTTAATGATAATAATTAACTAATTTTAGCCCAAAAGAAGACCAAAGATCAGTAGCGTAGCCAGACAGGCAATCAGGGGGAAGGGGTGGGGGTCTTCGCGAAAAAAAAGAAATTTTATGTAAAATTTGTAAAAGTACCCATTATTTTATCGAAAAAAGTGAATCGAAAATTTTTGCAGAAAAGGGCATTTAAAAGCTGAAATTTCATCATTTTTTCCAACTTTTCAGTTGCCAGGGAGCTCTGGAACCCCCTACCCCCGCTAATACGTCACTATAAAAAATGACCAACTTTGGCGCAAAAGGGACAATTTTTTGATGGATCCTAAATTTTGTAAAAATGAAATGTTCTTTTTAAAAAAATTGAATAAAAGTTCTGTAGCAGTTTTATCAGCGAGAAGTTAACGAATTTTTTTATAAGACATTAAAAAAAATACTTTTTGAATGATTTTTGTCAATTTTTTTTTTCATTTTTTTTAAACGTGTTTTTTTGACAATTTTTCAAGAAAACCATTTTTCAACATATTTTTAAAACATTTTTTTCTTAAAGAATTTTGCATCAAAAAAATGACTAGCATTTTTTTCCTGTTTTTTTTCTGAAGAATTTTTTCCTTTTCTCAAAAAGTTTTTTGAGAAAAGTTTGTTTGAATTTTTATGTGAACAACTGTTTTAAATTTTTTCGAGGAAACTGACAATTTTTTTTAAATTACTTTTTGAGAGATTTTAGTACAAAAAAATTTTTTTTGCACATTTTTTTAACGCGAAAGAATTTGAGAGTTATATTTCTTCACACTTGTGCAAGGTTTTTATGTAAAATAGCGTTTTGAATAGAAAAACCGAAAGGACAAAATTATTACAATAATGGCAAAATATAAGAAAAAATTAATGAAAAATGAAATAAAGAAGTATTTTCAAGAACTGGGGTTCTGTCTGAATAGAATTTCAAAGGAAATTTTAAAAATGTGCGTTTGAACAGTGTCTCAAAGAATTTGGTTTTGAGCAATATTTTTATGAATTGTGTTCAACAAAGAGTTCAGGTTTAAACAAAATTTTAAAAAATCATGTTTGAAAATTTTTGTAAAAAAGTTTGTATTCTAATAAAATTTTGATTTAAAACAGTAATTGAACAAAATTTAAATAAAATTTTATTTCGAATCGAATTTTAAAGAATTTTATTTCAAAACCTTTTGAAAAAAGTGTAATTAAACAAAACTAAACATACGAGTAAATTATGTTCAAACAAAATCAAATCAAGTTAGTATGTAACATCTAATTTCAAATGAAATGTAAAAAGATTGTGCTTGAACAAAATTCGAAGAAAATTTGGAAAGGTTTCTAATCAAATTGTGTTTGACCGAAATTTTCGAAAAATTGTCTGAACCAAATTTTGAAAAATGCTGAATAAAAATTGTCTTCTGTAAATTTTTATTCACTCATTTCATTTTTTTAACAAAAAATTTAAATAAAAAGGCCAAAATGGTCGAAAATAATGTCAAATTTTTTATTTTGCGAAATTTTATAAAATATGGACTCATCGATGAAACTATAAATTCCTATCATTCCCACTTCTACCTAAATACAAGAACTTTCGATGAACATGAAGGGAAAATCACAAATATGGAAATCTTAATTCTCTTGTAAAGCCAGTTAAACTTTCAAAAAAATTATATTCATTGCAAAAAAAAATCATCAAAATAAAAACAAAAATTTAAATAAACCACCTTTAAAATTGAATTTGAAAAATATTTCCAATGCCGAAAGGATCTTCTCCCTTCGTCCAGTCACCATAATTTTCAACTTGTACAAGAAGTGCCGATTATACATCATTTCTCACATGCAGGTCATTGCCCTACTTGACTGGAAGGCTACTTGAACAGTTATCTGCCGGATATTTCATCAATATTTCAACGTCGCGAAAAAAAAATCCAAAAATTAAATACCAAAACCAATATATTTGATTTTTAATTTTTCAAATCGACGTAGGTAAATATGAGACAATGAAAGTACGTTGACATTTTTCAAAGAAATACTCGTCAGACATTCTACAAAATGGTATTTCGTCGAATCGATTGTTAACCAAATAGATGAGTCGTTTAATACCCATCTGATTTTCTTCATTGAATTTTTTTTTACTGCTAGATGCATTGAGAATGAATCATGCTCCGGAGCAGATGATCATTTTATAGTCCTTCAATTTTACGGCTAGTTTAATCGTATTGTTACGTGCAGATTAAAATAGCTTTTTATTAAATTAGATCATATCACAACATAGGCTAACGTGTAAGTGCACACAAACTCATAATAGAAAACTTTCAAGGTAGGTAAGAATAACTATAACTTTCAGATAATGTTACAAGCTCAATTACTTAATGATTTGGAAAAGTTCTGTGATTAAATGTGCATCCAAACGTCAATATAATGAATGTTACTCGTGTTAGGATAACGACTACACATGTTTCAAAGTTTTCACCGTAGTTGATTAGTTTCGAATACATTTCTACGAATTGACTAGGTATTTCATTTTTATATAATCGAGAAAAAATGATTCTATCACGTACTAGAATTGATTATTCATGTCATTTGGTAGGTACCTATACAACCAATAGATATTTAAGTAAACCAAAAATGAATCACAAGTATTCGAAATGTAATTAAAACAAATAATCAATTTTTACAACTCGTAATAAAATTTAAACTTTGGAAAAAGACGAGTGTTTTTTTTCGACTAATCTTTTGAAAACATATTAAGCTACCTGGTAATTTTCCTCAGCCAACTAATCACTTTATTGCTACTTTTTTCTTCAATAACTGCGAAGTAATTGAGAAAGATTTGGTTTGAGCCAAATATTTTACAATAAACATCGTAAATACCTTTTACGAAGGCAATTTATATTTCACGTTTTATCGTATTTGTAAAAAAAAAAAATAGATAATTTTAGTCCCATTTAATAGTAAAATTTTGCATATTATCGAAGATTTTTCAACTTTGTACGTAAGATGGAAAAACATACGTCTTAAGGTGAACAATTTGATAACCGTTACACTACAGTAATTAGCTCTCGCATGTATAATTAGATGTCCTCGTTCCAAAAATCATGAACTTCGTTTTATAGATATTAAGTAGGCCTGATTTCTTCGTAATGTAATTGAATCGAATAAAAATTCCAAATTTTGCTCCGTATTTTTCCAACTGTCACCATTAGAAATACATTTTATTCGATTTTCTCCAATTATTCAGATGAGGTACTTTGTAAAGTTGTACATTTTGGAATTAGGTAATTGGACCTTGACTAGAGGATATTACTGTGCACGTTAATACCATGGATGAGGATAAACTGGTTATCCATGATGTCGCGTAAAATCGTGCGTAAAAATGAAATAAAAATAAATTTGTTTTTAAATAACAGCTTTAGAAGATGCACTAACTTTCTAAATAAATGTACAGGCGGAGGTTTCCCATAATTTATGCGAAAAAAAACAAAAGATGACGTAAAAAGTATCCTTTCAAATTCAAATTAATAAAGCGGACGTGTTTTCGATAAATTTTTACGCACATCCGAAGAATTCGAAGGAAGAATTGTTAATTTTTTCATTAAAAAAAATTGTTTTTAACAAACTGACGGTTGCAATATTTCCTTAGGAGATGATAATCATTATATTACGTGATTATTTGTTTATTTAGTTCAGTATCAGTTTTTGTCAATTTTTATATAGTTATTCCAGTAAGTAATTTCTTCGTTAATTAATTTACTTATAATAATATTTTATATTCATAAACTTTTTTAAAAGTAGAATTTAAAAATGGACAATTCATCGGTTGAACTTGACATATTTTTGTTGCTGGGTGTCTTATCGGCGATTTTTTGCACACAAGAAGGAATCAGCATAGAATACGAAGGTATGAACAATATCGAGTCATCGATCAATTAGGAAAAATAATGATAGATTTGATTTTTTCGTTATTTTTTAGATCATGCGGAAGAAAACAATTTGTGTAAAGATGTTGAAAGTAAGTTCTCATGATTTTGCAGCTTTGAAATTCTTCCTTTCAAGTAAATTGGATTTTTAACCAAATATTCAATTTAGATGACAAAAGACATCAAAATACATTATCAGTTAAATCCTTCGTAAAAGATAAAGCCATCGAAATGTATGCAAAAAAAGGATTCGAAAGCGTAAAGAAAACATTAAAAAGCTCAGAACCATTCGAAGCTGGTACAATGGATAAAGAAAGAATCAAAGATGGCGATATGGAGTAAACGAATAAATTTGAAAATTTTTTCGTTTTTAAAAATTGATTAACGAGATTTTAAATTCATTTCACAGTATTTCATTTCAATTGACGAACGTGAAGTTATTCAATCTGGGATCTTTTGTAGTAAAAAAATTCAAGAGTAAAAGTGACACGAGTTCGGCAGAATTTGCATTGGAAGTTCCTTCACTAAGGGCGAATACAGATTACACTGTAAATGGTACTTTTAAAGGGAAAAAGGTCGATGGAAGTGGAAATGCCGAGTAAGCAACTGAAATGAATACGAGTAGATATTTTTTCAAGTTGCATTAACGTTTTTCGTTTTTTTAAGCGTAAATATAACAGGTATATCGATTGATAATGGTAAAATTGTGATAAAAGAAACCCCCGAAGAAATTCAAATTACATCGATTGATATGATATACGATTTCAAAGATCTGGTGGTATGATTATTGTAAAATCTCCGATTGAACATGGTAAAATTGAGAAAAACACTCACCAAATGTTTTTCAGGTGAAACAATCTGGATTAAATATCGAAGGATTCAAAGGAAACGAAGTGACCGAATTTTTGAACAATTCTGGTAAAAAGTATCTGAAAGATAACAGAAAAAAAATTAGTGCCAAGATAACCAGTGAAATGAAAGCACGAGCTAATTCAAAACTTAAAGGAAAAACCAGAGACCAATTGATAGAAATGTTTAAAAATCAAGAAAAGTAACCATCCAGTCTATTTTACTTCGAGAATCAGCAACAAAAATTTCATATTACATATCTATTTGTTCAAAATTATGGAGTATTTACCTACAACAGATATGGTCCAATAAGTGAATTCAAAATTATCTCATCTTGAATGTAATTGTTTTGTAAATTTTCTTATTTGATATCAAAAAATGAAATAAATTATTGTTACATTTTCTGTTTCAGAAACAAAAGTAAGATACGATTAAGTTGCGTTCACGATCGCGAGTTTTAACGTTATTTTATTAAAATGAGTTTTAGGGCTGCGCATACGTCTTTGCGCAACGTTAAAACTCTTATTTATCGTTTGAATTGCAATTTTTCACTACGAAATTTAAATGGGCTATTCTTTTTTGACAACAAAAATCAAGATATTTTAAGAATTTCTTAAAATTCCAAGAAAATCAAGAGCGAGTTAACAAGCCTACTTCTTGAACCAACGAAAAGCTTACGAGTAATCACTTGAAATTTTTAAATAGGTACATAATTTCACATAAAAATCAAAATAGGGAACTTAAATTCACAGATAAAAACACAAGTAGTTTTAAAAATAGATATTTTCGATAGGTATTGAAATTGTAGCCCATAACACGTGGTTAATATAAGACCAAGTACGTCATAATACCAACAAGTCGGTGCACGTACTTTTTCACATACGTTTTTTATAGTTTATTCTTTGTTTCTTCGAGTTTTTTTTTTTGGTCGTATTTTTTTTATTCTTTCGCTGTTTAACTGCAAGTTATTAGTTATTATTAATTAATCATGAAGCTAGAGCCCGCCGCCGCCGCTAACTTCGTGCTCGGCGGCTGAAATCGACTGGAATGCTCAATACTTCAGGAATTTTTGCTAAATAATTGTTTCATTTAAATTTTGAAATCTCTACATTTTTGAAAGAATCGCAATCTTACAGCAATTCCACTCCAAAATCTTTTAAAATAGCTGTTAAAAAATTACATTTTTGGTAAAAATGGGTAAAACTACGTAAAAATGTCATCAAATTTCTATTTAATTTTATTATTATAAAAAGAAACAGGAAAACAGTATTTAACCTAATAAAACAAGGTTCATGATGATATATTCAATTAAAGTATAAAAAATCACAAAAACATATCATTTTGGCAAGATTATTTTATAAAATCTATAAAATATAATAAATTAAAATGTCGTTGATGACTGAAATAATGAGAATTCAGTTTGTTGAAAATATTTACAAGAGGTAAAACTACATGCTAAGGATAAGTTTAAGTAGGTACATAGTTAAAATCTACATGGAATAAATGAAATTACATTCTTTCTTCGTTACTACTCTCTAAAATCGACGAATTTAAGCTAACGTCGGTTTCTGAACTAATATTCAGACTTTTTTGGATGCATTCTTCGTCAGTCCTGTAATATAAAATTTGTTTTAGAAAAATGATAAAATACTACGAAAAATTAATAAATGAAATATTTACTAACGTTGCACCGGAATGTGTACTAATTGAAGACCAACTTTGCTTCGGGTTCTTTTTCATGAAAATAATAGGATCCAAGAAGAATAATTTACATCCGTCTCTTTCTTCTTCTTTGATGTATATTCCTCTAATAGGTTGTTTCACGATACCTGAAATCATGACGAAAATTAATACATCGTATAAGCATTTTTCTCATTTTAAAACAGAAATTTACCAAGAATCGCAGGGTTATCGAAATCAATGATCGAGAATTTGAGTTTTTCTTCCGAACCGGCGTCCGTAGATGGTAAATAAACTAACGACACGCAGTTTTCATGGACGACGCATAAGAACGGTTTATTATAAACTGCAAAAAAAAAAAAATAAAAAATTATTATTTCAAATTCACTTCACTTGAAGAAAGTTTTTTATTCAGAATTGTACCAATTTTGTTGAGCGGTAAAGGCCATTTTATAATTTCAGAGTATTTGAGACGTTTGCCATCTGAGTCTATGAAAATTCCGAAAAATTTGTCACAAACAAGATATAAATCGGTATTAATCTTGATTATAGCTTCCGGTTCGCACATTTTTGAGCCCATTTCTGTAGTACATTTGAATAGTTTCAGTTCTAGAAAGGAAAAAATCAAATTAAACATATTTTTCAACAAATCTTTCACATCAATCAATGAGATTCTTACTGTTCTCATTCATGGTTGATAAATCAATTCTGTAAAACTCATCGGCGCTACTGTACAGAATACTGGTGGAGGTAAATAAGGAACATTTCAGATCAGACAATCTTCTTTTATATCTCAGCACATCGAAAGCAATCTCGTTCCACTCCAAGACCCTAAAAAATTCACAATTCATTATCATCTGAAATTATTTCGTTCGAGAATATGTCAGGACGAAACTAACATGAAATATTTATCAGTGACTAAAGAGATCAGCGAATTGCAAGGAGAAGCTTCTAACAGCGAACAGTGTTTCAATTTAAGTTCAGTCGACACTTTCTCGATAGAGATTTCAGGAGAAGAACACGCGGCAGCTTCGGCATTAGATACTAACAACCTGAGATCACATTTTTTCAAAGTATCGTCTTCTCCTAAACATAAAAATTCACTCGATTAAAGACTGTTGGAATCTTAGAACGCATAAAACGAAAATAATTACCGCAAATGAGCAAAGCAATACGTAATTTGGTTAATATTTTAATTCTGGAGACTTTTTCAACGCCAGATATTTTGACAGGATTATACACTTTGCCATTTTCGGCGGCACTGTTCACTCTCAACGAATAAAGTCCTTCTTCTGTTGCGAGTAAACATAACTAAAGCGGAAATGTTACCATTAGTTGCATAGCAAATATAATTTTAAAATTAAATGATTGTATTACGTACATCAGGTGCTAGCTGTATCATTTGATTTACGTTCAATCGATCTGAATTACCAAAAGAGCAGACTACACTTCCTTTGAAATACTGTTCTGGCTCCAATTTGAAGGTAATTTGTCTAGGGGCGATGTTTCTCTTCAATATGTTTATCCAATTGGCTTTATCGTCTTCAGTGGAGGCTCGCATATGGAGTATTCTTTGATCATTGCCCTCTCTATAAATAACCTACGTAGGACGATTGTCGTTTAAAACCACATTTCTTCGTGAACAGAAAAATGATCCATGATCATACCTTGAATACGGTGGATATTTCGCCAGCGC
The DNA here is from genome assembly GCA_900064475.1 of Pseudococcus longispinus. NCBI lineage: Eukaryota > Metazoa > Arthropoda > Insecta > Hemiptera > Pseudococcidae > Pseudococcus > Pseudococcus longispinus. Next base: position 18,921 of record FIZU01031829.1, read on the forward strand.
TAGAAGTAGAATCAATGTTGTCGTCGATGCTTTTGATTGCGCTGAATGGAATGTTCATTTTAGGTTCCGTATTAGACATAGTTTTATCGTACAATGCTAAACATTTGCTGCCTACACAAACGGTCATATTTTCCCATTTTCCATCTCTGCAATAAACGAAGTTTTAGTTATAATGAAAATATTCCAAATGTGTGATTATTCGTAAAATATTTATACCTTAAAATTTTAATATTTCCTTCGATTTCGCTTTTGATGCTAGACTGTGATGATGTGATTTGCGATTGAGTTTTATTATACGCGGAATATTTCTCCAATAAGGCCTGAGGTAAACCACAAGTAGGACCGAGTTTTTGTGTGCATGAAACGTGACACCAAATGTGACATTCTTTGCAATAGCTGTGATGTCCCGTTGAAATACTAACACTACAAACCGAACACGTGTAAACAGTTTTTCTGCATCTTTTTGTTTCAAACCTAAAACAATTGTACACGCGAGTTTTCAATCGGTATTCATTAATTAATGTATAAAAATTGGGGAATTTACTTGTGCGGAATATTGTGTTTAATTCGAGGGATTGGCATTTCTAGTTCGGATAAACTTGAAATACTTGTGAGTTGATTCTTTGTAGTCGTTCGACTTAAATTCGATTCAGATTCAGTGATTGTTCTAGGAGACGAACATTTCGATATATTTTCACCTTTCAACATCATCAATTCGATTCGAGCTTGGTATAATTGTTCTGCTAAACCTTTGGATTTATTTCGTTCCGAGTATAATAAATTTTCCAATTCCTAGAAATTCGAATTTCAAAGAATATAAGAACAAGTACGAAAAATGGGTACTTTTAAAAATTTATTATAACGAACCTTTGGATTGAGATTTTCTTTTCCTTTATTTCTAAATATTTTATCAGCGAGAGTTCGTTTTTGCCTGGATGCGTCTTGGAATTTCGTTTGCAAGAAATCTATCAGTTTGGAATGCTGCTGAAGAGTTTCGTTGTCTTTTAAATGACGAATTTCATGGTATGCTTCAACTTGCGCTAACACTGATTGTAAATCACCATTTGCTTTTTGCAAATCCTGAAAATATATTCTTATTTAAAATTATGTACATGAAGATTTATCATTTCACGTAAAAAACTATATTACATTCAAATCAGATGTAGCTTCTTCTAGTTCTTTAGTCAGTTCATTTTTCTCCTGTGTTAAGCGATGTACATTAGTTAGAAGATCACTTCGTTCTTTTTTCAAAGAGTGTATTTCACGTTCCATAAGACCCGTATATTCTGAATTTTTATGCATCGATTCATCGGCATTAGAAATATAATCTTCCATTTGTTTGATCTAAAACAAAATCATAAAATATAAATACACTTTGTTCAATGATTTTTTTTTTAAATTCAGTTTTATCCAACCTGGTCTTCTAGATTCATAATATGTTCAGATTTCGCATTGATATCTTCTTCCAAACTTTCAATCGTATCATCTTTCTTTTGCAAGTCTGATTCCAATAAGCGAATTTTATTTTCTGCAAAAATTTTCAGCGATTTTTCTTCGTTGACCATTTTCTTAGATGTTTTCAATTCGTCTGTCAGTTTACCAAGTTCTTCCTGAATTTACAAAAACATTAATATATTTAGACATGTAATTTAAAAAAATATATATTTCCATCATAATTTGATTTAAAAATTATTCATTACTTTTAGAATCGATTTTTCGTCCTCCAATTTTTTGATTTTTTCTTCTAATTCTTGATTATAATTTTCAAAATTTTCAACTTGTTTATCCAGAAGTACACAAGTTTCTTTAATGGAAGCAACGGTAATCTCCAAGCCAGCGCACTTTGATTTCCAACTTTCTTCCTGAAATGATAAATTACGTTAAACATTTTTTCATTTCAAACAACAAAATGTATTAAAATGCTTACTTCTTCTTTAACACTATTGAAAGTAGTCTTATTTTGCTTCATTTCATCTTTCATTTTACTGATTTTAGATTTCAGTTGTTTAATCTCCGATTCTTTTTCTTTCAAATTTTCCTCTAGATTTTTCTTATCTTTTTTAAAATCGTAATTACAGGTTTTGAGATTATTCAGTTCTTCTTGCAAAAGTTGCAATTGAGATTTGAAATCATTCATTTTGGTTTCCTTCGCTTTGATGAAATCTTCTTTCGAAACAAGAGCATTTTTCAGATTTTCTACTTGGGATTCGAAATCGTGAATTTTTTGTTGTTCTTCTTTCAATTTAGACTCCAAACCGTCTTTTTCTTCTTTCAAATCCTTGTAATATTGGTATTTCGTTTTCTGAAATGAAAAAAACAAAAATTGTTTCAGAATTGTTAAGCTTATTTGAATGATTCTAATGAAGAAATAGAAATAGGTACCTGTATTTTTTTAAGGTCTTCTTCTGCTGTTTTAGCTTCCCGCTGTGCAATTCGCAAATCAATCCTCAAGTTCTTTAGCTCTTTTTCCGCCTCTTCTAGATCTTTTTTCGCTTGACTGGCTGCCTCTCTTTGCAAAATGGCGCTTTCTTGATGTTTTTCCAGTTGTGATTCTAAACGCTCAATCTATGAACAGAATTCTATTTAAAACTGTATCTAACTTCAATACTTGGATTTTTTCATTATATATCATACTTGTGCTTCCAACACGGCGATATTTTTCTTTTCGGGGTTCAAAGACTCTGGTTTGTTCATTGAGATTGGTAAACAAGTCAAACTGACTCCTAAAAATGAATCAATACATGAAAGTGTCTGTGTAGATGAAAAATTTCCAATTTAAAGAAAACACTGATGCATACTTCTTTGCAATGTATTCAGTAACTTTTCAAAATCGGTGGTCGTGACTACATTATCTTTCATGTGCAAGTTTTCTTTGATCACATCACGCATGGTATTTTCAAACTGCTTCAGGACTTCATTCGGATCGATTCGATTTGCCTAAAAACATAAATAATCATCAGAACGACGTACTCAAAAAAATAAAATAGGAATAAATTTAAAATCTTACTTCTAATTCCTTGCGCTTAATATCATTGGAATGTTTGATTTCGTTTAACAAAGCTTCAATTTTCGATTCCAGCTTTTCTTTCTCTTTGTCACTTTGACATAAACTCATGCGAATTGTAGAAACTTGCTTCGATTTTTCTTGCAATTCCTTCTTCAGCTTACTAATCTCGTTCTCGTATTTCTTAATACTTTTGTTTTTTTCTTCAACGGTTGTTTTTAAATCTTCGATGGAAACCAAGTTGGCGAATAAATCTTCGTTCATTTTCGAAAGCTGAGTTTGGAGATCGGTAATTTCTTTCTGCTTCACTTCCATTTCTTTTTCTTTTTTATCCAATCCAACGGATAGTTCTTTTTTCAAATTTCGAATGACTTTTTCCGAATTTTTCTGCTCGATTGACAGTTTATCTTGCAAATCCGAAATTTCTTTTTGTTTTCGATCTAGTTCCTTCATGAAATTCGCTCGTATTTCAGAGATTTCTTTAGGAATGCATTTTTGTTCCTGAGTAACTTTTTCAAACAAATCGGAAATTTCTTTGCATTTTTGTTTTTGTTCTTGATTAAGTTTCTCGCGCAAATTTGTGATTTCCTTTTGAGCCTGTTCGCATTCTTGAGAAAGTTTCTGTTGAGCTTCAGTTAATTTTTGCTTTTGTTTTTGATCTTGATTGACTTTTTCTTGTAATTCGGAAATTTCTTTCAGCTTGGTTTTTCGTTCTTGGTCAAATTTATCTTGTAAATTAGCGATTTCTTTTTGTTTCTGTTTTAGCTCTTGGTTCAATTTGTTTTGCAAATCAGAATATTCTTTTTGTTTTTGTTTCTGTTCTTGATTTAATTTATCCCGCAAATCGTTCATTTCTTTTTGTTTTCGAGCTTGAGTTTGGTCGAGCGTGCCTTTCAAGTCGGTTATTTCTTTAGATTTACCTTGCAATTCTAGATTGAATTTTTTCTGCAAATTGCCGATTTCTTTTTGATTACGATCTTGTTGTCCTTGAAGCTTATTTCGAAAATCAGAGATTTCCTTTTGTTTTTTATCGAGTTCTTGGGCCGATTTTTGCTTCAGATCGGATATTTCTTTCTGTTTTTGGCCAACTTCGAGGGTCAATTTTTCGGTCAAGTCGGAAATTTCTTTCAGTTTACGTTCCTTGTCGTTTTTCAACGATTCTTGTAAATTCAAAATTTCTTGGTGTTTTTCGTTCAATTCTTGATTCAAATTTTCTATTTCTTCTTTCAAGTTTTCAACCGTTTTTGAACCCTGAAACATCGAAAAAAAATGAATAATTAATTATATATTTATCAATACACAGTGGCAACCTGTCATGAACTTACTGAAAAAATTAAATATTAATTTATGCTTAGCTTTAAAAATCAATTCTTACTGAGGCACAATCGCCGCTGGCAACATCGTCACTATCAGACTTATCACTATTTGCAGTAGTCATTTTGAACTCCAGATCCAACTTCACTTTTCCTTTTTTCTCAAGACTATGCGTCAATTTGGAAATTTTTTTGTTCGCTTCGGCCAACTGGTTTTTCAAAGTGATATTATCCTGTTCGAATTTATCCCTTTCTGTTGATCTACTTCGCAATGTAGTGCGAGTTTTGCTTAGTACAGCTAATTTGGCAGCTTGTTGATTACTCAAATTAAGCATTTTCTCTTCTAGTTCTTTCAAGCTTTCACTTTTTTCTAGAAGATCTTTGTTTAGTTTTTGAATTTCTTGATTCAGTTTTGTAGTAGAATCCTTTTTAAGTTTCTATCGAACAAAGAATAATTAATAGATTGAAGCAAACAACAACAAAAATAAGGCACAACTTACATCAGCTTTTTTCAGCTTCTCGGCAGCATTCTCTAAATCACACTCCAGCTGCACATAACGAATTTCCAAATCATCATACTTGGTTTTGTATACTTTTAATTCTGAAAACAAAAATTCAATCAATATTTTCCTTTAAGAACGCAAAAAAGTGTATTCTTACCGCTCTCTAAAGTCGCATTTGTTGTCTTCAGAGCACCGATTTCTTTCGTTAGTTTTTCTTCTTTTTCATTGAATTCTTTCGTCATGATCTGCTTTTCCAAAAGTAATTTGGCCTGATCTTCGGTGATGCAGTTATACATATCCTACATATTACGATGGAAATAAATATAAAAAATAATAAAAATGTCATGTAACTGCGCTGCATTACACGACAAATGTTGGAAAACATACGTGAAATTTATTTTTAATATTTTCTTCAATAACTAAAGCCTTTTCATTATAAAATAAATGAAGCTGATTAACTTCATTTTCAAATCGTACCGATGCTGATTGATAAGATTCGTCGCTGCATTCAGAATGAAGTTTGCTATCCCGAAAGGATCCAGTTGAATGTCTGGGCGTATCTAAAGCATCGAATTCGTTCTTTTCTTTCGTTGTCTGTGAAAATTCGCATGATAAGTAACTCATTAATTTGAACTTATACATGCATATCGATGTTGTAAAATTCAATTACAGAGTAATTTTCAGTTTTACGCCGTTCGGAAAAAGCCGGCAGTCTTGAAATCACGTAAGAACTGGCAGAGCTGCTGCTGTCATCGGAATCGACATCATTACCCATATAAGTGAAACCCAAAAAAGGTAGATTGCGACCGGTGAAGCGTCTCTGCAACTGCAAATCACAAAATGAAATAAATAATCATTTTTTTAATGAGATTACTTTTTGGTTTTACCAACCTTGTAATCTTCAACTTTCGGTGTGGGACGTTGTATTTCAAATGTTGTAAAATAAGAAGTGTCATCGATAGAATTTAAAGATGGAACAAACGGTGGGTCGCGTTCTTGAAGAAACGTCCAAACAATATCGTTAAAATAATCCAAACTGATCAATTTCTCGTAATTCCATCTCTTCTCGGCCGGTTGTAATAATCCCGAAATTATGCTTTTCATTTCTACACACCAAAAAAAATTTCAACAAATTTCCAAAATGAATGAATCTTTAAAAAAATTAATTTACCTTGCGATATGTTGATATGTTTAGGATATTGTAATCTACGAGAGTAATTATTCGACGACAAATGTAATTTAGGAGTTTCTTCGCTGCTGAAAGGAACAGTACCACAAACTAATTCGAATAAAACAATTCCGAGAGACCACCAATCACACTGCGCAGAATATCCTTTCGTAGCAGATTCATGAAACTAAAAAAAATGAATAAAATAATGAATATGAACAATTCTCAATTCTCATTAAATACAAATACAAACGTAGAAGTAGATAGAATACCTTGAATATTTCCGGAGCTGTATAATTTGGTGTACTGAATACCACTTTGGTATTAATTTGTCCGTGTCGTGAAAGTTTAGCTGATGAACCGAAATCTACCAATTTTAAATGACCAATTTTATCAATTAAAATATTTTCAGGTCTGATGTCTCGATGTACGAAACCGATAGAATGGATCGATTGTATAGCTTGGATCATTTCAGCAAGATAAAATCTAAACAACACAAATAATCGTTTAAAAGATAATAATACAATCCCCGTATTTCATGAAGTAAAACTGAAAAGAACTTAAAAATGTTCACGAGAGTTACCTCAGCATTGGTTCTGGTACGTTTTTCTTATAATATTCCAACATCGTACAGAGATTTCCACCTGGACAGAACTCCAATACGTAGTACAAGTATTTCATATTTTGAAACGAATAATACAGATGAGGAACCCATTTCTTGGCTTCGCGATCGCACTGAGCAGTTATTAATAAATTTCTTTCACTTTCGGAAAAAATCCTCTGAAAAAAACAAACTTGATGAAAAAACTATATTTGAATATTCGTATCTGAAAATACAAAGCACGTACCTCTGAAACATTCAGTATATCCGATTTGCGAATCTTTTTCAAAACACAGACATTTTGCGACGATTTTTCTTTTACGACAGAAACTTCAGCAAAGCGACCCCTGCTGATAACTTTTTTTACTTCGAAATCGCTAATATTTACATTGAGATCTCGTATTTTTAATATGGTACTGCGATCTGAAAAATTTGTTTGATAAAGTTATACAATAGAAAACACTACAAAATGAAGATACTTGACAAACGGAACTACCGACATTTTTCGACGAAATCCGCAATAAGCGGATCTTTCATTAGAAACTCATTGTTACATTCATCGTACAATAGAATCAACGCATCGATTAAAATTTCGCGAGATATCAAGCAAGATCCTGCAACAGCTTTTGAATCTGAAGTAGATCTGAGCAGTAAATTATTCAGATTTAAAATACGTTTTGTGATGCTTTCGTTACTCTGCTCCATAGCGACTTAAATTTCCTGAAATTAAAAAAATAATGCACCCGTAAATCTACATAAATTGATTTCAGACTTGAAATTGATTGTGAACAATTTCACGTACTTACTGTAATCACATCAACAAATATTAATCATTATTTCATTCACGGTGAAATAAGAGTATCAGTGACCGCGTCTTGTTTGCATTCTTTTCAAACTAAGCATTAATCACTTTTTAAAACGCGAACTTTTATTTACGTAAAAAAAGTACGAAGACAATACATTTTTATTTTAAACAGTAGACAGCAGACAGTTGCCGAACCGGTAACGGTTTTTCAAATGAAAATAATACGTTAATCGAGATTCACAGATAAAAAAAACAACTGCGAACACGGAACGAAACGGAAACGCAAGGGCGCTCTCTGGTGGTTATGTGTCATATCAATGTTCCTATTCGTCTACCTATCTGCGGGTCGAAACCTGCAGAAAACAGATGAAAGGAAACGGCGATTTTTTTTTATCTTGATCTTCGAGTTTGACGATACGTTATGGAAAGTTGAGAAGTAGTTTTTATGAAAATCAGCAGCATGGAAGCTTCATCTTGTGAAGAGTTGGAAAAAGTCGAAAAAGAATTCAAATTTAAAGTTCCTCGTGTTCCCTGTGTGAGGAAAAAATCAAGTAAACCTAAAGTTGAAAAAAAAGTGACAGAAATAAGAATCAGACGTAAATTTTGGCCTATGCATAAAAAAATGGAAAAGTACAAGAGATTGATGGATTTCACTATGAAAAAAATTAATGAACAGCAATATCAGTTAGGAAAGTAAGTATTCAAGTTTTTAATTTCGCTTTTAAATGGTATCATGCCATAATTTCCCATCAATACATACTTTAATAGTAATAGTATCATACCGAGAGAATCTCCGCACAGGAGGTATGAAGATTCCCTAGTTATGATACCATCTAGATTATAAAATTTATTTGTTAATTTCTATTACATACGTGGTATCATGATGTGATGAAGGAATCCCCGTACCATTATCGGGGATTCTCTCATAATGATACCATTGAGAGGGATCCAAACACCACTAATTTATAATCATGTTTTGTTGTCACGAGTAGATGCGATTCATTGAATGATAAGATTGAGCTTTTAAAATTGATCACGAAGATGGAAAAAAAACACTGGGCGTATGTAGAGAGTTATTTCCGGTAAGAAACAAGCAAATTATTAACAAATTCTATTTCGTTTATTTCAATTTCATGTTAATTACAATTTCATAGTTGCCGTCTTCAATTACGAACCAATCAACTCAACAAACTAATATTGGAAGAATCGAAGACATTCACTTCCTAGTTCCTAATTAGAATTTGGTACTTGAGAACATCAAAAATGTGCATTGCATATAATATAATATATATCACACTCAATGATTATGGTATGGAGTATGGACTATTATTATTCATTCTTTCTTTCTTTCTTTCTTTCCAAGTCTTCGAACATAATTTCTATCGTGCATTTTTATCTCGAAAAAAAACTGTTCTTATTTCTATACATCAACTAGGCCTATATCATAATTTTTATTTTTTATTTTTAATAAAGAAGTCGATGACATTAATTATACCTACCTGATTGTGAATAATTTTTATATAAAAATATTTTGTTTGAAATTGGTAGTTAGGCTACCTACAGCTAATTTTACCTACCTATTAAATTTTAATATTAAAAAAAAAGTGTGTTTTATATTTAATGAAACTGAATTGTTTGAATACATACATCAAATATTACAAACATCAGCGATTTACATATAATTTATAGCATATTTAAAATGGCAATAATGAATTTACTATCACCTCTTGATTACTTTTTGAACACGATAAATAATTCAAATACGATGATTGGCGTAATAGATTATATTTTTTAAATGGAAAATTATTCGAATTTAGTCGCATGTCCGTTCAGTTAACATTTATCGATTTCAAACTTGAGAATGATCAACAGTTTATTTAAACACTTTTCAACATAGACAAAATTTTCACGCTAGATACACCTCTCAATTTCTTGTTCAATCTGTTTCGAATGACTTTAGCCAAACGACGAGATACTTCTCTTGCATTATCCCGAAGATATGCGCTAACCATTTCGTTTACATATTTATCCAATTCAGTAGATTTCATTCCGCTGACTTTCAAACCGGAATAATTAACCTAAAACGTGATAATAGCATTATTATAAGTTATAAATTGATTTCCTACGGGGTGAAATTTTTGATATTTTACTTGTAAATTTTTATAATTGTATGATAATGTCAAATCTTGAATGAGTAGCTCCGATCCATTGTCTGTAACGTCAATCATACCAAACAAAGAAGCTCCAATAATATTAATCCTGAAGAAAATACAGTCAAGTTTGATATTCGTTCATCGAAAAAATATTTTTTCGATACTTACTCTAAAGAACCACTTCCATGAGCTGTTTTTTCGTAAATTTTCCCACTCAGTTTGTAATTGGACGTCAATTTGACGTTTTCCGGCGTGTCAAAATTGATTTCTGTAGGAGCGGGTGGATCTTTACTAGACTTACCCGTAACTTTGAACGTACTTACTCCTTGTACCGTAAAATTACTCAATTCCAAATGTACACTGCAATTTTTTTTTTTAATTAGCAATATATCTACTTCTTGACTATCAACTTCAAATTTTGAACTTTTTGAATTAAACGCTTGAAATGTAGGTACCTACCTTGCGTTTTTCATAGTAATTTGTTCTGATATTGATTCGGGGACGAGAAGTGGCTCCAGACGAGCTTCGACTTTGTATGATTTTTGACCCTCATCTTCGGTACGTTCAACTTCTATGTATTCTTCCGAAGTGGTTGCTCGCACGTAGGTTTGTAATTTCACTTTTTTACCTTTTTTATCTAAGAGAATAACCGAGTTTCAATCATTTTCATTAAATTACCTTATTTCAGAATTATTTACCTGGAACAGTTGTAGGCACGCTTTTTCTTCTTGGAGAGTCGATTATATCTTCGTCATGTTTACCAGATATTAATAGAAATAATACAGCAATTGGTAAAATGTTCGTATCGAGAGTACTTTCTAAGGATCATAAAATTATTTTTATTTAAACGATGGTGTACTTGTAATTTCATTCCATACGTAAATTCTTTTCAAATACCTGATAACGTGTTCTCCATGGCGAATAATTTTCACAAATTTCACTTTCCTATGATTTTGCTCGATTCGTGGATTAAACAATTTTAGATTTTGTCAAAAAATAAAACGATTATATTTACAAACAATTTTACTTTTCCTTAATTTTTCGGAAATCAATCAGGTAATTAAGTAATTAAAATAATATTTTAACCCACTACTTGATACAAGTATATCAAACATCTGATAATTTATTAGCCATATATTTGTAAACATGGAAACAATCATATAAAAAAAATTTAATCATTTTCCATTTTTTTTAAATAAAAAAAATGCCAATTATAATAACAAATTCAATTTGTACTAAATTTTTTCGGAAATTTATTTTTATCTAAGTACAAATTTTATGGAATGACATCATTGTTCATTTCGTTGGATTTCTTTTACAAAACGCGAGGTGCATGTTCATTTATAATTTTGGAATTTTGTCATTATCCGTGGTTTGTTTATGTTTAACTTTATGCACAATTTTAGCACTCGAAATATTTTTTAATCTTAAATTCAATTTGGTTTTAATTTCATTCGATAATCGAGCTCCAATAACATCCACGTTTTCTTCCAAATATTTTTTTGTCGTGTCGCTGAATAATTTTGCAATTTCGTCTTTCGTCATTCCCGCAAAAAGTAGGCTTATTTTTTCAATCTATAAAATGATTTTATAGACAATTTAAGCGTTGTTTAACAATTTAGTTTCATAGCACGAATCATATTTTACACTTACTGCAATTTTCTCAAACGAGTAAGATAAATCCAATTCCAAAATATTGATTTCTTTGTTAGTCACATTTACCTTGACTTTACCATTCACCTGGACTCCGATTACTTTTATCCTATTTTGTAAATAATAAGATTATTAATTCATCAAAATTTCAAAATTTAAATATACTTTTGAAAATAATTACTCTGCTGTGCCACTGTCACGAACAGTTTTTCCTAAAACTATTCCATTGATAAAGTAACGACAGGTAAGCTTCACAGTTCTAGGTAAATCGAATGTGATTTGAGCCCAATCGTCTTTACTTAAACTTTTAGTTCCTTGAATGATGAAATTATTAACGTCATACAAATGAACATTTTTCATTTGAAAATTTAATCTGAAAAATCATTTTAAAAGTGTTAACCAAACATTTTAATATTTTTATAGACCAATCTTGATATTTAAAAGATATGAGCAAGTATCAGATAGATCAGTACCTATATGACATATAATGCATTTAGTTCACATTACTTGATATCTTTTTCCTTTAATACAAAAATTTCTTGTTCTAAGGCATCAAGTTTAAACGGTTCATCAGTCTTGGTAGTGACACGAAATTTTTCAATTCCGTTGACGAAATGTCGTTCCACTTCCACAGTGCCATGAATATTAATCGACATGGAACGAGTGACATTTTTTTTCGACGGAGATTTCTTCAGTTCATTTGGTGATTTTTCAGATACATCCGGTGATTCCTTAACATCTTTGAGGCATTTACTAATTATTTTTTTGTGATTTAATTTTTCACTTGTGTAAATAAATATAATTACCAGTCAAACGTAAGACTCCTAGTTCTTTTAATTCATTCACTAGTTCGTCATTATTCTCATCAAATACCAAATATCCTAGAAGGGCAATAGGAACAAGATTTTCTTCAATGGTCGTCATTACCTAAAATCATAGGTATTGTCATTATAACGTACCTACCTAGTTATTTTTCCATTTGTAAGGTGCAAAATTAAATAGGTACATTATGTAAAATACTAAAGTATCTACATCTTTATATATTTTGGAGACTTACTTACTCGTAATTAAATAATCAGAATAAAAAATTGATAGGTAATTACTAAAAATTTTGATTAATGGTGAAAGACATGTAAACACTAGTGGTATTTATTCATTACAACATAATTTTTACGATAAAATCTAAATAAAAGAATCGTAACCAGTAATTTTCGAAATATATTTTTCCAATTACAAGTGATGACAAGCTAAAAAAAATCTGCAAAGCACCATCGAAAATTCCTGTGCCACTGGCATTTACATTCATGCCACCGTGAGTCATATATTTTCATAGATAGGTAGTATTTTCTTTTACATTGGGCAATAAAAATAAACAGTTTTTTAATTACCACAGATCTTTGTTTCAGATATTTCCACAGTACCTAGACATGTCATTTTATAGTTAGAATAATATTAGCTTAGCTGTGTTGGGTGAGATGGATTACTGTTTTGGTAAACGTATGGTAAAAGCATATACAAATTTTTACTGCATAAAAAAGAGATAAACAAGTTTATTTTATGAAATCATAGGATCAATTTCATCATTATCGTACATAAATATTTATTCAAGGAATGTACAACGAATTAATGTCGTAATTTTCTCTTTGATAGGTGACGTTGAGAAAGATATGAAGATAATGAAATTTAGCGAATTTTATCTAAGTATACATAGGTATTACAGTTTAAAATCACCTTGATGTAACAATTTCACAATTTTGTCGCGACTTTTGCCTTTCAACAGTTCGTTGAATCTGTCTCGCACTGTTTCAGATAATTTTTGTGAAATTGTTTTCATATTCTGTTTAAAGTACACCTTTCCGACAGCATTCAAAAGTCTTCTGATTTCTGGATGAGGAATATCTTTGATAACTAATCCTGTCTGTTCGAACTAAACCAGAAAAAAAATAATTTGAATGATAATTTGAAAAATATATTGAAATTTTGTATGAGATGTTTCATTGTACTTGATTACCTCCAACATTTTGAAGTTTAAATTGAAATGTAAATTATTAATTTGGACTTCGTTTTCTTTAAATTTGTGGTCTACGCTAGTTTCAATGGACACATCACTCAGAGTGATCCTACAAAAATAAATAATGAATAAAAGCAAACATTACAAAATCGAGTTCAATCTCATTTAATTCATATGTAAAATTATATTTCTTTAAAAAAGGGTAAAATTACGTAAGTACATATATTCATGCTTACGTAGCGTTTCCGTTCCCTTTAAAAGAGTTCCCATGTATGGAACCGCTTATTTTATACATTCCTGCGATTTTTATAAATTCAAACTCTATTGTTAGACAACACTTTTTTTTTTTTTTTGTGGTGAAATCTCCTACATCGAGAACTTTGACATCGTTCATTTTCAGTCTAACTCTAAAATTGTAGGAAAAAATTATCAATAATTGTCTCCGTTGCCAATGAAAAATCACGCCTTATATGTATTGTAACAGATAGGTACCTACAGCAAGTCTTTCGCTTCAACTTTTCCTTCCTTGAGTTCTGGTATTAGAAACGGTTCTTTTAATTTGACGGCCTTCACTTGGTATATATCTGCATCTTTACTAGTAAGTTTACGTAATTTAACTAGACAATAAATAATGAAATTATCATAAGTGTTTTTTTTTCGTCGTAAAATTGTGTTGGAAGGTTATTATTACGAAAAAAAGTTTAGGAATATTAAAAAAATGGAAGAAAACAAACTCGAGGGAGTTTTCCGACAGGGAAATTGCTTCCCTCGTATTCGAAATGTACTTACCTATGATGGTTTTTGAAAGTAGAAAGAATTTTAGAATTTATAAAATGATATTCAATACCAACCATTTTTTGTCAAGAGGTCGAAGGCTGCTTTTAAAATTTCGTCATCTTCATTTTCATAAACTAGAGAAAGCAGCATTACTACAGGAATTAAATTTACATCGAAAGCATCCATTGTTTCACTAATAATTTGAAGAAAAATGAAAAAAAAATGTAATCTTGGCAAACAAATAAAAAATTGAAATGCCATATTTTGTTTACTCGCTTCGAAAAAATGATACCGCAAGAAGAATGTTTGCAGCCATTATTTTGTATTCAGGAAGTTCCATTTTTATCAGGAACAAAAATGTCATATTTTTTATTTTAATTATTTGGGAGTCATTCCAGCCAAAATGAACTTGAAGACTTGCAGGCATATTTTAAAAAAGGCTCACTCATTCCATTTTTTGGAACTCTACAAGAGACGTTGCGGATATAACGGCGATTTCAAAAGAAATATGCCATAATCTTGCTGAGAGTATTTCAATGTACACGATTCAAATTTCAAAATTATGCAGCTCTCTCACAGACTGAAGAAAAAATTGTTTTGTTTTATCTCAACATCATTTATTTGGATGACTTGAGTGCTTTTTAACATTAACTAATTCATTTCTAGGTACATGTAATAATCCGACAAACTCGCACCGAATTTAGCTCGTGGGTTGGAGAAAATTTCCTATATAACTTGAGAAACTTTTCGACACAATATACTCGGGGGTTTCCTCCACTATTTGCGAGCATTGTGGCCTGTAAGATGTATGTTCCTATTTTTCAATAGCGATTGCAAATTTTCAAACGGAGATGCAATGCAAATGATGCAATGGATATTTATTACCTATTATTCATGATTTCATGCGGTTCTTCTAAACAGAATTAACAAATAGATCATAAAAGAGAAAAATACAAATTACAGAATTCTCAACTCTCATGAATGTTTTCTTCTACGAGCAGAATTACAAAAACAAATCACATTTGATATGGAAAATATAATATATATGTACCTACTGTATGTAATAACTTAGTAGGTAGATATTCAGGTAGTTAGGTACGTAATACGTACTGCGCATTATTAGTAAAATATACGATTTTAAAATAATTATTCTACAGCTGTTCAGTAATGTTTCCTTTTGTGTAAGAAAACCCGACGTAAATGGCGGAATGGCGGAATGGCGGCAAGCTGGCAACATCTAATGACTAATGTTCTATATTCTAGTGAAAATACATGTAAACCAACGTAAAAAGTAAAAACCCGATAATAATCAATCGTCCAACCGTCGTCGCATCCTCGCATCGTCATTGTTATCGTTCAGCTGTGTGAGTCATTCTATGTAGTGAGTTGAATACGACGTAAAATAAACGTTGAAATTGTTGTTGTGTGCTTGTAGTTGTATTTACGCATACAATTACGCCGTACCCAGCAACCGAACAAGCGAGGGTACGTGGAAGGTTCTAGAATTTCTTGGAAACATTCCATGGTGAAATAAATAATCCCCTCTTTTCGCCTTTCACCTACTTGTTTTGGTAGTATAACGAAAATACGCGCAGTTTCGTTCTTTCAAACAAAGTTACCTTGTTGTATAACCATTAAACATGGAATAAAACGAACGAGTCGTTCAATCATTACTGTTTTTTTTGTTCCAAACTCCCCTACTACGACGAAGTTTCTAGTTCTTTCGTCGTTGGGTGGCCATTTCTGTATTCCACTTTATAACGGCTGCATTTTACGTTTCATCATTCAGTAATTGTCAGTTGGTGTATAACGTTGTTTTCGGTAACGTTTGTTAACTTTTCTGAAGTTAGTTTAAAGTACAGTAGTGTTGTCTGTTGAATTTTGTCGCCGAAGTTATCGTACAAATTGGTATTTTTGAGATACTATTTATATTTATCAAGTAATTTTTATAATTATGTCGTATGTGGATGAGGCGATGTTCTATTGTAGCCACATGACGCAATATGCGCCATTGAAAAAGTTATTGCCAAATCATGTTTGCTATCCTTTTATAACATGACGATTTGGTTATTTTGGATAAAATGGCTAAATTTTGAAAAAAGTTTCCTAAGATTTGAGGAAATATGTTGATGACGTTGATGTCTACGTGACCGCAGGAGTCACCTTGAAACGTGCGATCAGACGCAATGACGTAAGTAATGTTTTTTTGTTTCGACTTCCTGTTGCCATCGGGATGATTTTCATGAATTTCGATTGATTTCTTTTCGAAAGGCTTTCACCGAGCATTTTTTTAATATTTTACAGTGCGTTGATTCGGGTCTTACTGTGTGACGAAAGTTGTATTTCTTAAAAGTAATTATCGAAGAACAAGGACAGATTATTATGCATGCGTTCAAGTGCTTGTTATTGATATTCAAGGTTTACATGGTCATTTTTTTGTCGTATCGTATGCTATCCGCATTTCACTTAAAATACTTAACGCCAATGTTGAAATATTCATCGAAGACGATCTAGTTAACGCTTTTTTGGAAGAAGTAATTTTCAATAACTGTCGATGACTCGTATCGAGTATGCGTGTTCGATGTTGTTATGGTCCACGAGCATTTGAGATGGTTTTTGCGCATTACAAATTCGCACGATTGAGAATTCCATAATTATTGACGTTTCCTCGGAGGTTGTACTAAAGAATGGATCGTGTAAATCGCTGGTGAAAGTCGACTCAGGGTTATCGATTATTTCGTGTGAAATCGATTGCGCCAGGTTATCCCGTTTAATTGCATCGCGAAAGAGGCCGAAGACTACATTAATATTTGAGTTCTGTTCATCCCGTGAATACTTTATTTTGACGAGTCTGAAGGAGGTCTATTGGAATACATCTGCCCAACTTAGAAGATTATAATTCGTTCGTAGTATACGTATCGGAAGAGAAACCCTCTGTACCAGTCACCTACTCGATCACTCAAGTGAAAAGATTTGACAAGCATTTGTTCAGCTCGCTTTCTTTACCTGTGGTTAGTAGTCAACATGTATCGTCTTTCTTATGTGTTGGTGTTAGTTTTTAAAATTACTGTCTAGTCGTTAAATTATGATGCAGTTGTAGATTGTCTATCGTGTTTTAGCTCGTTGCCAATGTTCATAATTAAAATCGTTTTCTTTCTTTTGCGTAGGTTCATCGCGTGTTGAATGAAGTGGCTGTGCATAGGTCGATTCTATTCTAATTTTAGTATTGAATTTTGTGGTTCCTTACTTTTCAATGGGAAGGGGATCGAGCCAGCTCATGAATTTTTTTATTTGTAGTTTTGAAAAACGCCGTATCAAAAAGCATTCCATTAATACGATTGGTTAGTTGATTTGAGTTTTGAATAATGCTTGTTTCCTTTTCGCATGGTGATTGTGTCAATCTCCAAGACCGTCGAACGTTTCGGAGAGTGGTAATTTTCTCACCCATCCTTCTAACTGATATCAAATTTTTTGTTAGCTTTTATTTGCGGTTATAATTTATTTTTAATTTACTTCACTCGATGTAAATTTTTTACCGAGCCGTCGATAACGAACGCTTTCATTTTAACGTTACCCCTTTCTAAAAAGGATTAGTCACCCTGGTAGATACTATTGATTCTCTTCACTCTTCTGTATTACGTTATAAGTTTTTTTTTTTACTTTTTGTATTCTCTTCCCCTTTCAAATCATGTATTTTATTTTTTAGATTGCCGGTGTGAAGGATTTTCTAAAATGTAACTGTCCGTAGGCCTTCTTACTGTAATTAATCGAGTTTTAACGAGCATTATCAATCTCGAATTGATTTTCTTTATTAACGTACAATATTCTTAAATTCCTATCGACGGACTTCTCGTGTGTTATTCAACTTAAATGAAAGCTTCTGTATTTAAAACCCCGTTAAGTTTTTCTGTATAGTTATTTTGAATTTGTATGATACATTGTACTGTTAGCAAGTCATCGATGTAGCTTGTGTTTCGATAATGAGTGTTGTTGGTTTTGGTGTTTTGAATTCCAGCTGTGTTATTCTCTAGTATTGCTGCGTCGTAGCAACGATTTAACTTTTTCAGTCTATCGTAGAACGTGATTGCAGCCGTCGCGATAATTTTTATCCAATTTATGGGGGATCCTTTTCGAGATGAAGTTCAATTCAATTCGATTCCAGTCCTTTTGAGGGTAACAGATTGTGAGTTTCCAAAAGTTTCCGGATATCACAGTATATCCTATAATTAGTATGAAGGGCAGGAAAGTTGGTAAAAAAACAGTAAATTTTTTTGTTTCGATTAACGATCCTAACAAGGTCATTATGTTATTAGTTATTGTGAAACGTGTTTGTTGATATCGCTTATATCACTAGATATTTTCGCTGCTGGGGTATTGGTTATGAATAACGTACGACGTAGCTTTGACGTGGGTTTAAGAATCGATTGCGCTAATTCGAGTGACGTACTACGTAGCTGATTAAATATCTAAAAGTGGGCGCATCGATTTTCCATCGCAAATCAAGTTCGTGTTCGTAAGTAACATATGATCTCTGGTGAGAAGAAAAGTTCTAACGGGGGTTGCGAATGTACAGTGTATTTTATCTAAAAGGTAAATGATTATTTTCTCAATTCGACGCTTCATTCTGATGGCTTATAACCAAGTATAGTGTATTATTTAAAAGCTTACCTATTCAGTTGAACAAATACTTTGTACTCGATTTTTTTGTATTCCAATTGAAATCATTATACGTTAACGTTGATGTTTAGTGTATAATTGTTGTGTGTATTAGATCAATTTTTTATATGATTTTACAAGGAAAGGTTTTTGCGTCAGCTTTCTATATCGCTTCCCATTGGTGATTATGTTGACATCCAAGCACACTTTCTTCACTGTTTCTGCGTAGGCCTAGTTGAGTCAGGCGTTTATTCAATCGTTCGTCAACCGAAGGTATGATGTTTATTACTAAGCAAGGTATTAATTATCTACGTTTTTAAGCATACGATGATTTTTTCGTAGCATGTCTTAGGGTTAGAAGTTAATCAGCTGTAGGTTTGCGCCTTCAGCCTGTAATGTTTGTTTGTTTTTAGTTGTTCTATTGCACAATTCTTTTGTTTTTAAATATCTACTATCAACATTCTTTATATACTGAAATAACGGCCGAATGAAAATATTCGCATTCCAATGTCCTTCGGATAATCACGCGTGCCCAATTTTAACTGCTTTTTGAGCAACGATCTTTCGTAACACTGAGTTTATTGTATTCTTTTTGTCATACGTTGGTATGTGTGTGGGTGTTTGTCGATTTTTTTACAGAATGTGATGATTAACAACCCTTAGAAATCAAATCTGGTGATGCATCTTATGCCACTATCGTATTAAAGCAATTGTGTTGACTGTATTATCTTCAGCTGCAATTGTTTCGCGGATAACGTTGTCGAAAGTGTCACCTTGGGAGACGTATCAGGTACCATTTTGATTAAAAAACCATCGGTATGCGATAACTTTGTTGTAACAGGTTCTAAGAAAGGTGTAAATTTATAAATTCGTGGTAATCGATACTCCCAAGGATTTTCATATTTCATTATTGGTTGATGAATCATTCTAATGAGTCAACTAGGTTATATCAAACATGAGTGAGGTAATGTTGCACAACAGGTTAATTTATTTTTCCTCTTCGTCTTTCTATTCTTTTTAAGTGTTTTTAAAGGTACAATTTCGGTTACTGAAATATCGTAAATTGAAAATACCGCTCTAATTTTGCCTGCGCCTACATTTAGTATGTTTGGTAATGGCTATATGTAATCATAGTGTTCCATGTTTGGCTTGTTTTCATGTATAGTAACGAATAATTTATTCAGATTGCGAACATTCTAACCAATATTTAATTCGAGTCTATTCTCACCTCCATTTCGTAGTGACTCACCAAAATATCACGCCTATTTATCAAGGAGTTGGTTTTAGTGTGCTTAGTACTGTACAGTAGTAAATTCGAAGCATATAGCTGACTCGAAGCTGACCGCAATGAAAGAAAATTTGTAATATCTGTTTCATACAGTGATGAGTAATATTTCGTTATCGTTTGTAGTAAGATAAAAAATCATAATTTTAATATTATTCCGAGTAATAATCAATAGGTTAGTTGATCTGTGAAAACGATTGTGTGAAATTTTTCTAGGTAGATATCAAAATGTTTTGTGTTCTCTGAACCATTATTGTATTTTTTTCATGAGAAAATTAGAAAGTTACGGCCAATCAAAATCTGGAATTTTATCAACATTTTGGTAACGTACAACTAAAAATTATTACCATTTTAGCTCATTAGTCTATTGGTATTTGATAATACGTTTTGTAAAATCGACATCTGTTTATAAGTAACATTTCTAAATTAATTACGCTATGGTGTGGAGTGCCAATATTTTTGTACTTTGATGTGTTCAGCTTTTGTTGATAGATTATCGCGAATCTTGTACTAAAATATCACCTCAGTCTTTAAATACCTTATAAATTTTGTAACTTGAAATAATGGTGAATGTGTCTGAAATGGTTTTATGAACGTTTCACTTTGTGTTGATATGGGTATGGCACTATGGTTGTTTTGCATGTATGCTGGTATGAATCATGACTGAAATGTGTACTCAAAATGTGTAAATATCATGTGAAAATTTTTTAATAATTCGATGATTAACTCGAAAGATTACTCAAAGTGTGTTTAGTGTTACGATTGGTTGTAAAAAACTTGTATTTAATAATTGAGTCGAATAATTGATTACGTTATTTACACGTAAATGCTTAGGAATGTTGATCAATTTAGTAGTGACAATCGTTTTAGGAACTAAAAATGTGAAATTTGTTAACTATGAAACATATAGGTTAAAATCGAACTTTTTTATAAGTGAAATGTAGTATCAGTATGTCTTATGTACTATTCGAAGACAGTTCGTACGACAGTCCATTCGTTGAATACGTCATGACCTTCATCCTTCGATGGTTTTTCTAATACATTGGTCGATTCAACATCCCAATATCAATTACTGACTCATCGGAAAGTTTCCTCAAGCTATTGGTTCAAAACCACATCAGATGTCTAAATCGGATTTTCCAAGTACGTTATTGTAAAACGATGTTGGATGTTTTTAGTTGGTTTTCTAGGTCTTGAAATTAGGTTCGGTGCACAACTATGTATTCTTATCGAACATTTGTAACTAAAATGTCTGTCAAATTCCTCACCGATTCCGGTTAATGAATGAAATGGGAATAACGTTACATTTTTTCGTCAGTGAGTCCCCTAAAATAATATCACGAATCCGAATATAAACCTAGAATGATAAGGAAAAATCTATAAATTTCTGTTTGTATAAGTATCGCCCTCTTTATTAACTTATATTTTAATCGAAAACAGTGTGGCAACTAGTCATTATTTTAAGTGTTTTTTTGTACGTATAGCTACTACTCACGAGTTCGGAAACTTGAAATATTCGCGGATTTCGCATTAGCAAGTTTCACTCGTCTCTGTCCTTATAGTTCGTATTGATCAGTGATTACCATCGATTTCGTAAAGATTCTGTCCTCTACGTTCTAAGTTGAGCAGTTCTACGAGTCCTGTGTTTGATCTATTTGGGTATCGAGGTGTTCAGTGAGGGTGCAATTGTATCACCTACCAAGTTACTCACGTATTTCGAGAACTAGTATCATTTTTATTTTTTTATTTCTATTTTCGTTTATTACGTATCTAATTTTTTTGTTTTTGTTTTTATTAGCCATTTTCACGAAACAATGAGCCATGTATCGAGGCATTTCACGATTCGAATATTCTCCAGTCTTACTTTACCTATCGCGGTTAATAATTAATCCTCCCGAGTCTTGATCGTTGCATTCTGCGGCTGTTTTTTCGAGTGTAGCAGTATGAAGAATCTTAACGATGCAGATAGCAACCACATCTGAGTGTTCGAGTGAACTAAGTGGAGTGAAGAGTTGTTTGAAGAGAATGCATATCGAGATCTTGGTTTCAAAACTAGTATCATTTTTATTCCTTTGAGCAGTATGATTATTTTAGTGTAATTCACGCATTTTTTTGTCTTATTTAAAGCCTAGAATTCACAAGAACTTGTGCCATTCGACGATTTCGCTTGAGCAAGTTTTTCCCGTCTGTTTTACTCCTTAGCTCGGCTATTGGTCAGTTCTTTCTTCGGTATATTATTATCAAAGCTGTATTAGGATCCTACGACTTCATTTACTTGGAATAGATAAAGACTGTAACGAGACAGCAAGTTGTTATATTGAAAACTAGTATCATCCTTCTTCATTTTAATAATGTTTATTACGATTATTCGAGTTAATTTGAAATCTCTGTTTTTTATTAGCTTTTTCCACGATTCGAGTGTTACTTCGTCTACTGTTACCTGTTGCATTCTTACGAAGAGCTCCGTATTTATCGACATAATTGCACTAGGTGTTCCTTAGGCAGTAACATTTCTAAAACAAGAAGCCAATCTTTACTAAGTTGCTCGTTTCGAAAACTAACGTTATTAGTATTTCGTAGCACTTATTTAAATATTAATTTTTGTGGTATTTTTCTTAGATGAATGCGACAAGACACTTCAATCGTCGACAATTCTACTATCTTCGTTCTTGAAATCGTGTATTCGGTCGCATTCTACAAAGATTTCAAGAACACTTCGATTGGCTATCCAAGTCATTCAGGCGTTATCACACTACTTACTGTTAGGACGAATTAACGAATTATCAAGTTGCTATGTTGAAACTAGTATCGCTTCTATTAATTAACGTATCATTACGATTACCTCGAACTATTAATGTTTTCGTCGATATATTTTGAATAGGTTGTCGTATGCGTAATACGTGCACCTAAATTATCAGTAATTCCGCGAAGGTTAGTCACTACGTTGAACGGATTTCATGACTATTTGAATGTTTTGGAATTGCGGTATCAACCAACTGAGTATTTCGTATCAAATATTACGTCTCTTGAATCATATTATTCGTATGTACTGTGTACACAATATTTAAATGTGTTACCTTATATTTCGTAGGATTGAATATTTTCGCAAGTACCATCACGTATTGTATGGTGTTTTGCAATGCTTATTTACAATCGTTCTCATATGTCAACTACTGCGGTGGTGGTTTTCTGTGGTAAAACTGACCAAACTATTGTTTGTAATCAATTCCTTGTGGTATAATAATCGGATTGTAGACATGTAAAATCGAATCATTGACGAACTCGCGTAAACAGAAGTCTGTAAAATGTGTAATTGAGAAATCCGATATTGGAGCTCGGTGGTATAATGTTAACAGTATCGACTTATTCTCTTATTATTATGATTTATTTGAAAATCATTTACTGTGATGTATTTGTCATATTCGATAGGTTAATCAGAATGGTAGCAGAGTGACCTGACTTGTTCCTCGCGTTTATTCATGTCAGAGTCAGTCTGATGTCAGTTCAGCCATTATTTAGGATTCATTTGACCAAGTATTGTGTCGTATCAAGTATTATCTTTCAATTTCTATATTATTCTTCGCCATATCGTAAAACGAGAGTATCATTTTATAATATTTCATGCAAGTTCATACCATTATCGACTGTAAAGATTTTGAAATCGCGTTTACATTATGCATGGTGTAGTAAATCGAAGCTTTATGGTGTAATATCAAGTTACTATTAACGAAATGAATTTTTAGCCTATGTTTGTTGCTAATTTAACCAACTAGCACGTTGAAATTTTACTTTCCAAATATCTTAGCAAGGTTATTATTTGACTTACTTACGGTTTTGAAAGCTATTTTGTATAGTATTAAAAAACAGGTATGGTGGTTATAAGTTCTATAATTAATTTTGAAAAAATTGCTTGAAATTTTTGTGTTATACTGTTTGATCGCTTGTTTGATATTGAGCACTTCTGTTTGTTAATAGGAATTCAAGTTTACGTGTACCTTACATGTATTATTCTGTGCCCTATATTTTGTGTGGTATTCTTCAATCTGAGCCTGAGCTAACTTTCTCCTAATAGTCAAGATGTCTCATGAAGTTCTACGTGGATCATGATTCATTCGAGTGTTAAATTTTTTAAGCTGTGCTTCGTAATGTATCGTAGGTTCTGGTTGTGTTTTTCTTTTTCGCCTGGTTTAGGTAAACACCGCATCTTGAGGTAGTTGAGCCTTTTCGCTTTGTATTTACTCATCTTTACCCAGCTGTAAACACTAATTTGAATTCCACGCCCTGCGTTACCGATTGTCCAACGATCAGCAAACTAACTTGAATGAATGCATCGTGTTGTGGAGTCCGGTCGCTTCGTTTGATTAGGATATCGCATATTGCACAATAGGCAGTGGTAATGTTTTGTTGAGTTTTTATGTTTTTCGCGAATATGCTATGTTATGAATTATGTAGGATTATCGTGTATTTGGAAAACATCGTGAATATTGTTTCCGCCATCTGTTACGATATGTTATCCCGAAAATTTTGGAGCATCACCACATGATTAGGTGTTTGTCTTCGATTCCACGAGAAAAATCCTGTTGATCACCTTCGAATCCATAAAAACAACCACCCCAACGTGTATTAATCTTTGAGTATTCGTATCAATCGTAATTTACGTATAATTATTTAACGTAGAAGAGTATTTCTCGTTGTGGTATTACATTTTTGTAGGTTTTTTGAAACCGTGTAATGTAGTTCTTCGCCGACGTGGCTCTATTTTATCTACTTCACCGAGGGTTCCTCTACGCATCTATCGTAGGAACAACGAGTTCGTATCGACTTCTTTAACTTCAATGGGTGATATCTTTACATCAATCCAATGCAGGAATTTGTATATTGACCTCAACCCACGGACGAAATGTTACGAGCATTTTAGAACCTTCGATCATCATCGGATAATTCCCTTCAATTCTGGTTTAAAGAGGGTTAGCTTCGAAACCGCAAAAACAACAATCCCCCAACAACCCTAGCGTGTGCAGAGTTATTTTAATCTTCGAGTATTCGTATCAGTCATTACCTATACTTTAACTATGCTTATTTGACGTGTAGAGGTATTTTCTCGTTTTGGTATTACCTTTTTGTAGGTCTTTTGAAACCATGTAATCTAGGAATCGTTCGATCCCTGTACCATCGAGAACTTTTTTCTTCCAAGTGTCGATACCACAGATCGCCGAAATCGTCGCTCTATTTCATCTACAAACTTCACCAAGAGTTCCTTAACATTCCGTAGAAACGACGAGTTCCTATCGACTCGTCAATGGGTGATAGCCGTACATCAATCCGATGCAGGAATTCGTCTAATCCACCTCGACCCATCGACGATATGTTATACGAGCATTTTAGAACCTTCGATTATTCACCCAGTTTAACGAGAAAGATTCTTTTGGTCAGTTGCGATCCAATGCAGGAATTTTCAAACCATCGACGGGGTTATACGAGCGTTTTACAATCTTCGATCAATCACCGGACGATTTTCCTCGATTTACCGGCTAAACGATTAAGATCTT
Source organism: Pseudococcus longispinus (assembly GCA_900064475.1). NCBI lineage: Eukaryota > Metazoa > Arthropoda > Insecta > Hemiptera > Pseudococcidae > Pseudococcus > Pseudococcus longispinus. The sequence continues at coordinate 44,399 of FIZU01031829.1, forward strand.
GTTGGCCAGCTACAAAATCCGCAAAAGCAGGTCCCAACAATCCCATCGTGTGCAGAGTTTCTAATCTACGACTACGAGTATTCGTATCAGTCATTAGAATTAACTTATTTGACGTGCAGGTGTATTTTCTCGTTTTGGTATTACATTTTTATAGATCTGTTGAAATCGTGTGATCATGATGGAGCGCGTTCAACACTCGTATTTAATCAACGCAAAATCGTTCGACCCTTCCACTGAGCACTTTTTTCTTCGGAGTATCGATACAACAGATCGCTGAAATCGTCGCCCTATTTTATCTATAAATTTCAACAACGGTTCCTTAATCAATCGTAGAAACAGCAAGCTCCCATCGACTTATTCAGCTCACCAATGGCCAACACAACCCATCAAACTTCGTCGTTCTTTTTTAACTACTAATTTCAACAAGGGTTCCTTAATCGTAGTAACATCGATTCCCCATCAACTTAATCATCTCATCAATGGCCAACCTAACCCGTCAGGCTTCTTGGGAGAAAGAAGGTACGGGTTCTTCTGCTTCATTCAAAAATATGTCAAGAGATCCCTCCAACTTCGCTCGTCTACCGAATTGTGATCAACGTATGTATCCGAAGCCAGCTCGACTAGCCCAGAGTTGAATTTTCATCTCCGTGCCAGATCAAAATTCTCTCGGTCAGCTTCGAAAACCCCAGCGTGTACCAACCAATTATTCGAATCTTCCGAGTATTCGTATCAGTCATTATGATTTACGTATGTCTATTTGGCGTGTAAGTGTATTTTCTCGTTTTGGTATTGCATTTTTGTAGGTCTTTTGAAACCGTGTAATCTAGTTATCGCTAAATCGTTCGATCCCTGTACCATCGAGAGCTCTTTTCTTCAAAGTATCGATACCACCGATCGCCCAAGGGGTTCCTTAACATGACATAAAAACAACGAGCTCCTATCAACTTATTCAACTCGTCAGTGGGTGATAGCCGTACATCAATCCAATGCAGGAATTCGTCTAGTCCATCTCAACCCATCAACGATATGTTATACGAGCATTTTAGAGCCTTCGATTATTCACCCCGTTTAACGAAAAAGATCCTTTTGGTCAGCTGCGATCCGATGCAAGAATTGGTCTAATCCATCTCAAACCATCAGCGATACGTTATACGAGCAGTTAAGAGTCTTCGATTATTCACCCGGTTTAACGAGAAAGATCCTTTTGGTCAGCGCGATCCAATGCAGGAATTCGTCTAATCCATCTCAACCCATCGACGATATGTTATACGAGCATTTTAGAGCCTTCGATTCACCCAGTTTAGCCAGAAAGATCATTTTGGTCAGCTTCGAAATAACAACTTCCCAACGAGCCCAGCGTGTGCAGAGTTATTCTAATATTGGAGTATTCGTATCAATCATTTTAATTTACATGGCTTATTTGACGTGCAAGTGTATTTTCTCGTTTTGGTATTACATTTTTATAGGTCTTTTGAAATCGTGTAATCTACTTATGGCTAAATCGTTCGATCCCTGTACCATCGAGCATTTTTTTTCAAAGTATCAATACCACAGATTGCCGAAATCGTAGCTCTATGTCATCTACAAACTTCACCAGGGGTTCCTTAACATTCCATAGGAACAACGAGTTCCTATCGACTTAATTCAACTCATCACTGGTCCACCCAATCCGTCAGGCTTCTTGGGAGAAAGAAGGAACGGGTTCTACATCTACGGTCTCATTCAAAAATATGCCAAGAGATGTCTCCGACTTCGCTTTACTGAATTACGATCAACGTTTGTTTCCGAAGATGATTCGACGAACCCAGAAATTGAATTTTGATCTCCGAACCAGAACAAAATCCTGTCTTGCCAGCTTTGAAAAACAACCCTAGCGTGTCTCAACTAATTACTCTAATCTGCTGAGTATTCGTATCAGCCAATTTGATTTACGTATGCCTATTTGACGTGCAAGTGTATTTTCTCGTTTTGGTATTGAATTTTATAGGTCTGTTGAAATCATGTAGTCATAATGAGGCACGTTCAACACCACTAGTTAGTCATCGTCAAATTGTTCGATCTTTTTTGAATCATTTACCAGTCGTTGAAGTATCGATACAACAGATCTCCGACTCCGCCAAGGGTTCTTCGGCATTCCGTAAAAACAGCGAATTCCATCGAATCGAGTGAAACGACAATCCCATCAGGAAATTGTTCGATCGACCTAAACCATCAGATTTCTTGGGCGATAGGAGGCATTACGAACATCAATCTGTTCTACGATTCCACCCAAAAATATGTCAAGATCTCTTCGACTTCGCTCGTTTACTAAATTTCGATGACCATTCGACTAAACCAGAATTTGAATTTCGAACTCCAAACCGGACAAGTCCTTCTGCAGAGTCAAGAGTGAAAACGTTACTCATCAAATCGGCCCCATCAGAATATTCCCACAGTCTTGCTAGAATGTGAAAAAAATAGTATCAACGTATTCAGTTCTATCTTGCCATCATCTTATTCGATTTTATATTTTTCATTTTTTTTTTTTGTTGAATTTTACAGGTTTAACGTTCGCTAGTTCGTATAATACTTCAACGGTGCAAGTGCTCCAGGTTCGAACCCCCCTTTCAGCGCTTGTGTCGATCGTCTTGAAATCATTGACAGCCCCGATGCTCTTTTTTTCGAGTCAGTTTGAAACTTCGAGCGAGCAATTTTTTAAATTTCTGTAAACCAGTTGAAATCATGGCGAAAGCTTTCATCCCAAATTAGGCTAATAATTTATGTGTCTGGGAAAAAATCATTGTACCATCGTCGAGTATTAACGTATCGAATTTTAGTTTAGTTTGAAAATATTATTTGGTTATACTGTTTTCTTCTTGTACCTTACAGGCAAAGTTCGATATTATGCAAGTAACTTCGATTAGTAGCTAGGCAAATGTCGTGTCAATCATCTTAAAACGTGTGTAATTCCATCTTTCTCGCTAGAATTTGGTAGCCATGTTGAAGCTAGTTGAAAATCGCGTTATACTTATGTCTCTTGTATTGACGTATCGAATCTTTAACTTATATTATCTTCATTGTACGAATATCTATTCACTGTTTCTCATATTACGTCTTACAGATAGCATAATATTCGTTTAGAAAATCTTGGAATCATACGTGATGCCTGAAATCATGCGAGAGCTGCAGAAAGATTGAGGTTTCGAGACGTGATGATCGTGGTTGTGTGAATTTAATGAGTGTGATAATCTAGTCGTGGAGTATTAGCGTATCAAATTCTAGTTACTGTATCGTTTACGTAGGTAGTTTATGTATGTTCATTTGCCTATGACATCTTTCAGATTTAACCTTCTGTAGTACGAATTTGACAATAGTTCTCTAGTTCAAGCCTGCTCTCATATCGTGAACTTGACGAGGCCAAGTGTAATGAAATCAGCACCGCTTTAAATTTCACATGTTTGAATTATCTATCTGTTATTGGTTGTCTGCTTAGTGGTGAATTTAAAATAATGTACCGAGTATATTCTAAAATTGCTTATCGTAATTCTAGTCATAATTTAGCTTGAAATTTATAAGTTTTTTTACTTTCTTTGGCTATTGTCTGTCTGTGTCTTGTTGATTATAAATTTCAGCTAGATCGAATCGTTCGTGCCAGTAATCAATTAAAAACGTTATTATTTCAAACCCTAATTTAGTTCGTTTCGCATTTCTCTAATCTCTGATTTGAGCAGATTTCCAACGAGTATTCGTGATTAGCCAGGATACAGATAAAGTATTAATGTTTTGAATTTCTCACAATTTTTCTTGATTTATGTAAATTAGCGGGTATTTTTCGATAACGCTAGATTACTTAATCGTATCGAGTCTTAGTGTACATTATCAGACGTAACGTGCCTATTTTGTTGTTTTTCTGTGTGCAATGTTTTCATTTATCAGGTGGTGTGATTTGTTACACGTACGGGCTATTAGACGAGCTGCTTTTTTAAATGTACGAAGAGTCGTGTGCGCATGTTTGTGTTGATTTACAGAACATCTTTGGAGTAGTTTTATTAATCGCTTTTGAGCCGAATTCGAGGAATCGAGAGGGATAGGTGGAGGTTACCTGTAATGCAGAATCGACTGCGAATTTATCTACGGATTTTTACGCGCTAGTATTTCGTATCAAACTTATTATTTTGATTCTTCGAGTGTACGTATTGTTTGATTTCGTTGGCTGTGTATTCTAGATCACGAAGACCTATGTATCGCTAGCCTCGGAATTACTTTGCTCTTACACGCTACTTTATACATTGAACAAATATCTAATCATTTATTATAACTCGTGTGACAATGGATTGAAACGGTTTAAGTATAACAAAACGTCAATATTTTCATAGTTTTGAATTACCTATTTAATTCTTTATATCCGCTGATGCTTTTTATTCGTTTTATTTTGTTGTGTTGAAAATCTTACAGAGATTTTATACTAAGAAATTATTTGAACCAACGAATCATTTTTGCCATGCCCTTGCAGGATTGTCACACGTCTTCGACAAACCTGATTCTATCGCTGTTACTAATGGTTATACACCAGCACTTGGTAATTTTATTCCTCGTCGAACTAACATCATTGTATTACAAGTAACGCTTGAGAATACCTTGTTTTTATATCGTAGATGTTAATTTCTCTGTATATAAAGTTTCTCTTGTACTCTTCACGCCACGTTTGTGTTTTCGGTGGCAAAATACTCGCTTTTTTGTTTTCATTAGAATTCAATGGCGTGTGTGGCTAATAAGAATGAACTTGGGTGATTTTGAGAACCTATTCACGAAGGTGTTTGGTCAGTCGATCGAAGTCGCTCTTTTGACGAGATCCGGAAGTAGTAATTGGTATATTGCAATTCGATAACTTAATGCGGTAGAATATGTAATTGCTTTGTCATAATTTTACCCGTTGTTTAATCATTGACATTGAATGTGTATTCTGGTGTATGTCGAGCATTTAAGGCGCACGTCTTTTATAAAAAAAAAATCACCTGCATGTATGTACCTATTTGCAGCGCCTTGTCTAATATTTCGGTTTATGGCTATGAACGTCCGGTTTTCTAGTAAAAGCAGTATTTTTTTCGATCTAAACGTCTTAATACTAGCGATGAGTAAGCATTTTGTAAGTACTTCTAACCGTATTACCATAATGTACCGTGCATGTGTTGATAATACCGCAGGCTTCAACGCTGCTGTGATTTTTGCTGAAATTCATCTTCACTCCACGTGTGTCATCTAAACAAATAGAAGGTTTAATGGAAACATCGCATCTAAATGAAAATTAAGCATGTATTTTGTGCAGACTTATGTTGTTATTTAGCATTTAGACGGAAGCTGAGCTTATACCTATATACTAAAATGCACAGGTGTTTTTTTCACGACTTTGATTTCTAATTTACCTAGTCGAGTTTTCATTTACGCTGTGGTAATTCTAATGTGTGAAATTGGGCTTTCGTGTAATTCAATACCGCCTAAGAATTGTTATATATTCGACGAGTGTTTAAATCGAATTGTATGTGAATAGCTATCGCTCATTCTAAGTATACTTATTTATTCGCACGAAAAGTACGAGTCTGTCGAATCGACTTACATGTTAGATTACTTGATATTTCATATTCGTCGATGAAGTGCCTTATCAAACGAATCCGTGAGTACTGCAATCTATTACGTATAGAAATAGTTTCCCTAATTTGGAATTTCAGAAGTATTATTTCCTTTCGTGAAACGAACGAGTATTCGTAGACGAGAACTGTTTTCCCCCTCGATTTGAGTAGATTAGTTGATCTCGAGTACATGTACGAAATCGTATAAATAACTGAATTGTAAAGGATGAATTTCTTCGAAATGTATAAACGATTGGCTGTGATTTAATGTGAGTATTAGGTTATTTTCGTTTACGTAGGTTAAGAAATGAGTATCGTAAGAAATGATTTCAGGGGAAAAACTACAAGGTGGTGGAACTCTTTAAAAGTTTGGGGTTAAATTCGCGAACTTACGTAAGTACAGCAATTAATGCATCATTATATTTACATTATGTAAATTTGGTTCCAAAATCTAAGTGCCGGGATTTTGTTTAAAAGCTTCGTGAGTACAAATCATATTTTTATTTTGTTCGTTGGTTAGTGTTAGGAGTATGTACATATAAGTTTATCCTTGTTTTCGATTTTTCAAAAGTTGTGTGCTTGTATTTTCGTGCATTTTGAAAAAGAACACAGAGAAATGAGTGTCTTCAATATTTGTGAGTATTAATACGTAGGTACATAATGCATTTGTTATGAATTAGTGTTCTGTATTCTGTGATGTAGAAAACATGTTCACTTGAAATCATGAAGTTTATCATCCAGTTTCAATCAATTTGGCGGTATTTTTTATTAAAGAGGAAAATTCGTTGCGAAATTTGTCTCCTTGCAGCTGTTCCCTTTAATTTTCGAATATTTCCTGTTTTTCTTTTTATTTCTTTTTGTTTTTTTTTGTTGTTTGTTTTCACCCTTTTGTTTGCAGATATGGTTCGAATAACTCCGTATGTACTCACGTTTTATTTAAATTTGAATTATTTGGGAGTGGGGAGGTGATCGTAATTGCTTACAGGATAACCAGATGACCATCGTGTAGCTTAGCAGTAAAGAAACATTATGGTTGGCATTTTGAAAGCATTAAATCAGCACCAGCAAAAGTAACAATTTTTCATTTTTCGGCTTGAACTTTTAAAATTGAGCATTGTTGATCCGTAATCTACCGGGTGTTTCGTGAGTACGCGATTTTTTTTTTTACTTTTTATTTTGCTTTCGCCGAAAAGCGTGATGTATGTTTACAGAGTTTTCAGTAAATTTCACCTATTTCGAGTTTGATGTTCCTAACGAAGTAGGTGTAGTGGTATTTCCTAATTATTTATGTTTGTTTTCCCCTTTCGTTTTCTGTATATAGAATTCTTCACGTGTAAATTAGCTCCAGATGTATGCTGGATTAAATTATAGGAGATATTGTCAGCGAGATTGTTCGAATGATGAAATATTTTTAGAGTGGTATGTAAGTAAAAGGTAAAAATCATTAATATTTTATTTAAAGTACGATAATCGACGTTGTTCATCGACGCAGCAATACTTCGAATAACACAGTGATATTCATTTCGTGGATGGATAGAGGGTCGTTGGAAGTCTTCAATTTGTACTCGGAACTAACTCCCCGCCGAGCCCTATGGGGTGAAAAGGGGGCCTGGGCAGGGCCATGGGGGCAGTTCCCATGGCGCTCAACCAGGAGGTAATTTGGTTACCGATGGTTATTTCGAATTCGAGTTTCGATGATAATGTTTGGATGATGGAAGTGTGAAATTTCAAGTGATTAGGTGGTCATCATCATGCAAGAAAGTGAAATTGCAATGCAGTTGTGCAGGGTGTTCCAGTAGGAGTGCATCGCCTTCAAACCAGAGATGCAGCTGCCCAAACCACATACATGTATGCATTTTTGCCAACCCTAAGATTTGAAGGGACAAAGTTATATCGTAACTTTATTGATAGTATAGATAAGTAATTTTTAAAAGAACTTTCTTGCAGAATTTTTAAAGCTCTACAAAATGAGTTATATTCATGTTTAGCCTAATTCTAAAATTGAAGGAGCTACAATCATTTGAAAATTTGTATGCTTCATAACTCCTTCAATTTTCAAGTTCGACAAAATTTTGTAAGAGCTACTTTTTGTGGAGCTTTTTGAGCTCTACAAAATGAACTAGTTATGTTTGGCCCAACTCTAAAGCTAAAAATTTCGGAGCCCATTTTGAAAATTTACTTCTATTCAACAGTGTTGGAAAAACCGAAACTCAAACTGAAACCGAAACCGAAAAAAACCGAAAAAAA